>SOMO01000183.1:232039-243944 GCA_028128575.1 Paedocypris carbunculus | reverse complement strand
ACACACACACACACATCTGTGGCCGTCTGCGCACACACTGACATTAAATTTATCGTTTCCGCACAAAATTCCAGGTCAGACGTACAGAAAACAGCTAATCACCAATGTCACTATCACGGCAGAAATCTTCTGCCATTTGAAATTGTACATCGCCGGTGCCCTTTTCAAACTGTTTTTGCTCTTTCCAGCGCTCGGCATTCCGCGCACACGCGCATTACACGCACACACAGCTTCCATAAGCACCGCTGATGTAGAATGAGCCCTTCTGTTTCGCTGCGGGCCGTTAAAGCCGAGCATGACAGGTTGTCATGGTGCATTTGATAGATGCCCCACGGAGCACACACACACACACACACACACACACACACACATGAGATACTTTACAGGAGAGGAAAATAACATCAGAAACACGGCTGATCAACATGGGCAGTAGGACAAAAAAAAACCTTTCCAATTATGTCTGTTCACTCCTCCAGACATATGGCACAAGGATGCACGGCTCAATACACAGACCCAATCAGATGCAGTGACATGCTGGAGGAAGAAAACCAGCAAGGGCATTGTCGGATGCAAGCTTTTTAATTACCGTTATGTGTAACTTCATAATTACTACCGCACCACTTGCAGTTTCCCACCATTTGCATATTTTCTGCCTTTATTTGTTTCTAGTTAAACTTTGCCCCAGTTTGGAGAGTAGTTGCATATTCATGCCGTCTTTGTTTTCTCCAATTGCTGTTTTTGTTCTTAACACTGCTCCTCTGGTGGTGTAATGAAATAAGGTGCTGCACTTAGTGTCTGATTTCTGGGTACAAATCTCATGTAGCTCTAAACATCAATGTTTCAGATCATTTCACTTTTGGAGAATTCTTCCAGGGTTTTCGGTCAGTCCTTCATACTAATACTTTAAATAAATCCTTTAAAGCTTTTTTGTATAACCCAGATTCTTTAGTTGATCAACTCAAGAACCCTTTCTAAATTGTAGAGTGGTGGAGCAGCTACTTCAGTTAAGAAGCCACATTTTTCTATTTCTACTCAGAATGGAACTTTTTTTCACAATGCTAAACATTTTCTACACTGCAATAAAAAAAACAAAAAAAATTTAAATTAAAAAAAAAAAAACCTTTTTCATTGAAAAAAGAAAAAGTGTGTCATTTGTCGATTACATGAATTTCCGGCATTCTGGTATATCTGAAACATCGGAAATTTGGAAATTATTTAACAAAAGGCTTTTGACAAGGTTATAGATACCAGTGGATATCACATGGTTAGATTTATATTACATGTGAGTGTCCAGTATTGATTTACATTTAAAATATTAATGTTAATATGTAAAAAGCTGTGACCAAATCAGAGCAAAATCAGCCAAAAATTGCACTTATTAACTTAAGAGTTCCATTAAACAGGGAACACACAATTATATCTGTTTATTGAGAAATAAAAGCTACAAGGTCATGGAAGAAAGTGTCATTTTTTTAACAGCTGAGGACTTTTACATTTTTAGAGAATGATGAGCATTGACAGGGTCATGAATGAATGGCTAATCAAGCCAGATTTCTCTGTCTGCGTTAATCACGGACCAATGGCAACTAATGACCATTCTGGGGTCGGTCAACAGTGGTCTTCAGATGGGGACCTGAACTCGGGTCCCTGTTAATTATACCCCGGGTTCATTAGAGCTGCTCGGCTCGGCCTCCGACCTTTTCTGACTACATTGTAGCCATTACCTGCTCCAGCTCAAAGGAGAAAAACGGTTGATCCTCCTGCAAAAGTCCAGCGAAGGCCTTATTTAATCAATCAGGTCATTAACAGGCCGTTTCTCCGCGCAGTTTTAAAGAGAGGGAATGGCCAGAGTGGATTTAAAGAGTTCATTCTTCACTTTGATGACGTGCCGGGCTGCGAGAGGAGGGGCCAGAGTGGGATCGACTTATCTGTAGTGATGTATCGATCCGGGCCTAGGCGCTGTGAATTAAGAAGAGCATGAGAATTTAAAGTGTAATTGCTTAACGCTCTTAATCAGTGCTGGAAGTGATCGATGGAGTGTGGTTGAGAAAACGTAATGTGCTGCTGGATCTGTTGCAAAGCTTTCTGTCAAAAAATTACAATTTATTTATGTGTTTCAGTCTTCATGTGGCGAGAAAAAGGCTCTGTTGGTGTTGTTAGTTACATTAGAATCCATGGTTAGAATTTAAATTTAGTAATTCACTAAACCGATCTACTCCTAGAAGTTAAATTAGTATGTTGTATAGTATAGTTAAGTTATAGTATAATATTGAGCAATGTGAAAGGCACTGTAAACTTGTGACCCAAGTTTAAATTTTGATATTTTGATTTATTAGAGTTTTACANCAACAAAAATTTCCATATTTACATTACTATATGCATCTATCTTTTATTGTCACCCTGCAACAGTGATTGATGTGTTTTATTGTAAAATGTTAATGTCGAAATCTTAAGTAATTTTGAGTCGTTTTGACAGCTTGATTGCATTCAAATCCGCTTTGCACATATTGTCTGAACCTGACTGCAACGACAACCTGCCTGCTGCTCAGGGTCAGATCTACAAGTTTACCGCAAACTCCACACCTGCTCCTCAACATCCATGCTGCGATCTAAGACCTTCTCTGACATACCCAGAAACTCGAAATCACTTCAAAGAGTCGACCTGTACCTTCAAACCTCAAAACTGGCTTTAAGAAACCAGAAGACTGGAGAAGAAGCTGCCCCCAAGGGTCCTGCCCTGCTCCAATAATCCACTTTCTTGTCGTATCGGGGGAGAAAACATGAGGATGCTGAGGCAATGAAAAAGCAAATCTGCTGATATCGAGACTTTGGGGCCGCTGTTTGGACCCAGATAAAGTCCTGGGTCAGAAGCACTGACCCGATGTCCACCATGAGCTTACACACACACACACATCCCAACTTTCAGGCGGATAAAAAAGTTCATACGTCACAAGTTTGTCACTGTATCTTAAAAATTGTAACAATTTGCAATGTTAAACAATTTGTATCTTAAAAATTGTAACAATTTGCACTTAAAAAAAGATCCACTTAGAGACATCTAAACATTTAACAAGGTCTATTGTTACAAAGATTTTTCTGCATTTGACTTTTTAAAACTGAGGTTCAAGACTTAAAAGAATTTTCCAAGGAACTCTAAGCCATGATTTCTAGACATTTGGTTGTGGTGTTCAAAAAGTGTAATTGTTAGATATTTGGCAGGCATTTTCTAATATTTAGCAGGAAAACTCCTGCAAATGCCTTTTTAATCAGAAAAACTCTTGTAAATGCATTTTAATTTAATTTCACTGCAAACAGGAAGCGGACATTTGCACAAAAATGTTTTTTCATGTCCCGCCATTCAATTGTCCACCAGTTTTGACTGTTATGCCATCAATATTCCATTATTTGAATGTTGACATGCTGTGTAATGCATTTTTAAAAGCGTCACTTGTGCACTTCTCAAGTTTATGCAAATTTAGCCACAAATTCCCCTTCTGCTACACATGCAAAGTACAATTTCAAAACCCAAGCCTCACATTTTCTACCACTGTTATACCCAAGTTTTAATCTGAGCTTCTGGGTTTCCATCATTGCTGTGTTCCGTGGAATTGATTTTCCTCTCTGCCTTTTTTTTTGTCCCCAAGTATTCACTATTTTCATTCCGATGGCTTCAGCATCTTGAGCGTCTGAAAGGAAATCCTTCCCCGGCTGCAAATGAAAAAAAAAAGTGGCTTGTTGGTTCTTCTCACTCTGGGATCAAAAACATTCAATTTGATGACAAGCACCTAGTAGAAAAACACCTGCAAGTTTGATAGCTCTCATATTTTGTAGATCATGTCATTCCAAGTGTGGAGGTGTTATTTTATGTATTACTGTCACCAATTTAGCAAAGCGTGACCTCTACTTTTCTTCCATTTGTTTTCCTGCGAACCATACCATACGCTTTCAAAATATAAAACAGAAACTCACATCACTGATTTGCTCTCTAAGAACTGTGCCTGACACCAAACTCGATTATCACGTAAGCTTCCAACATGAATTAACGCATATTCACTCCTGCTGGCTGCTAATTGCTTTGTGATTAAGATGGTTCACTGTAAAACGCAGCTGTATGAAAGCAGCAGGTAAAAGAAAAAGAAAGGGAAGACGATAATCACTCTTTATTCTCTCCGGACCAGGGGGAGTTTAGTGTTTAATGAAGCTTGGGCTTTCTGAGAAATTATGGGACAGACCTCACAACCATGCTGGGGTTGTTGCTGTGACTACTACTAAAATCTAGAGGAAGTAGTGTGTAGTTATGCTAGTCAGCTGCAGTGTGTGCCGCTGTTTTGTAGGTCAATGTCAAAGGTAGAGGGAAATGATTAGCGTGTTAGCTTAGCATAGCTCAAGCTAACTTAGCATAGCTCAAGATAATGCACCCTTGTGATGAATAATCAGTGAAATGGGTTTTATGAAATATGAAATGGGCTGCTTTCTTTCACTAACAGTGATATTCATCAGGTGGGTTTTGATTTTCATTTGTTTCTGGGTTTTTTTTTTTTCTTTTTCGCTGCAACTGACAAAACTTTGCGTCCAAGTTTGGCCTTTGGAAACATTTTGTGGGGAGTGATAAGAGAAAATAGGGCTTCCACAAAATCTCTCCTGAAATCTGCTGCATTTGGGAGGATACAGACGTGAGCCATGGATGTGTTTGTGAGGGGAAAAAAGTCCCCGGCTAGGGTTTAGTTGAAAGTAGTGAGGGAGGATTGTGCAAAGACTTGATATTGATTAATTTTACCTTTTAACCTTGGCCACAGACAGCGGAGAAAGCGAACAGAATAACGAAATCCAAGTTGGACTTTTAACCTTTAAATCCCAAACAATTTACCTCAGAAAATCTCTTTAGTGACAGTGGAAAAATAAGACTTGTGTAGATATAAAGTTGTAAAAATACAGTAGTTATANGCAGCTTTGTTTAATGAATTGATGTATTTTAATATTTTATTAACACTGAACTGGTAGTGTTTTAAAATCCTCAACTACAATTCGTAAAGCAAACAATGTTTTATTTTATAAACTTTATAAAAAATTCATGCTCATTGTCCAGTGCCAAAACTTTTAGTTGACGGACAGAGCAGAGTTTGTGACAGCATTTCCTATGTCGGACAGGAAGAAGATCATATACCTGTCATGGTTTTCTGACCAAACACATATTTGTGAGAAGTTCAGCTAGTTTGTTATCGGTTATTTTAGTTTTGTTGGGGCTACAGCAACTCTACTAAGGTTTTAAGTGTGTGTGTGTGTGTGTTCCCTCTGCAGCTTCTATTGTGATCGGGAAGTGGTGGTGCGAGATGGAGCCATGTCTGGAGGGAGAAGAGTGTAAGACACTACCGGACAACTCTGGTTGGATGTGTTCTTCAGGCAACAAGATCAAGACCACAAGGGTAAGGACACCAATCACACACACGTCTTCGAACACACTTCTCAATTCTCATTCTACTATTAAACACTGGCTGTGTCTGCGTTCTTAAAAAAGAAATTCTTTCTTTTATAAGACCAAAGGACACACAACTGGCCGGACTGACCTTTTTATTCTTTGTATGACATCACAGTAGTATTTTGTTCAAAGGACACATCTTCTTCATTTACTATCAATGCTTGGAATCTGAGCTAGTTTACTAGCATTCACAGGGGTGGGTGGAAAATGGGATTAGGAGACTAGAAAAATACACAATTCCTGGAAAAGACGAGCTCGGACAGGAAGTCCAACCGACACATCATTAAATCCTGATGAGCGGATCTGTATTCTCATGCACGGATTGGTAGAGAGGTGGAAGGGTCAGGTGACACAAGTAGACATCGGTGTAGAAGTCTAGAGAGGTTAGGGTCTTCTTGGCATCAGCACATTTACCTCCTGTCGTTAAGCTCGTCTTACAGTAATCCAATGGTGGATGGACGGTTTTTCAAAATTTTCAAGGTAAGACCATGCACGCTGACCTAATGTAGTATTCTACTGTAGCAACTGGGATTTGTTTTGTTTTTTACCTTATGTTATGGAATTTATTTGTTTTAACTCCCTAACATCATTCCACTTTTTTTAAGAGTGCAAAAGTCTATAATGGCCTAAATTGGCCAAAAATGTGGTTTTGGAGATTGACGCAATGGCTTACCACACTGTCTGGTTTGGATGCATGAATTGTTTGCAAAACGAATCAAAGCAAAAAGAAATTTGCTAGAAATTTGCTAGTGGTTTTTACAAACAACAGCATAGTATCAGCATACTACAGATACAGTTTCTCATTGAACTTTGCTGTAAAATACCTTCCCACTGTGATTTTACTTCATAATGTCTATTAATAAAGGATCGATGATATAGAAATGTTTGCTTGATTATTTGCGGATGCTTGAATAATGCTTCATAGTATGCAGATATTATAAAATTCTACCAAATAATTGCATAAAATAACATGTATATACCGTGTTTATTGAACTAATATTAATAATAATAACTATGTATTTAGTTCAATATTTGACTAGAATTTCAAAGATTACAACCCAGGTTTGTGAAGTGTCTGAACCTGCAATAAGAAGAAGATACTGTTTTTGTTTAACGTAGAAAGACAAAAGTGCCTGTGTTTGTGGCGGCACAACTGCAAATTGCCGGTCCTTTTGCAGTTTTATAGCCCAGTTTTCAAGCCTGACCTTTCTGGAAAAATGGATTTCATTATCAAGCATTTCTGCACTAAAATAGATTCATTTCTGTGCGGTTTTAGAATGACTTGAAAACTAGATGTGCTTTTTAGAGGAATTGTTTATTTCCCACCACTTAATAAAAAAAATGACTAAAATAAATTAGTTATTGGAAGCAACGCTGAGAATATTTACTCAATAAATAGTTTGGGTTACAAATATTACTGCAGTTCTTTGAATTAAAGGTGATTTGTGCTATTCTGGTACCAGTAGTCAACCAATATAAATTTGGAACGTTTGGATTGTTCTCAAGCAAGTGCAAAAGTAAAAGCTGCTTCTGATGACAAACTCCTTTCACTTTATATCTTCCTTCTTAGAATACCCAGCCATATTCCGCGTTTTAGCTCTGACGCCCACAGAAGCCCGTCGACATTGTTCTTCGCTTCAAGGTTAGTGTTTCATTTTTTCTTATTTCAAACATCTTGCGGAATATGATTAGACTTGCACATTTTAATCACTCCTCGTCAACACCAAACATAATTACAAAAAAAAAAGTGAGTGAGATTGTCATTATTGCTTAGTCAGCGATCGTGCCACTCTTTTATTTGCTGTGGATGATTAAAAATCCACAAATACTTTCCTCCTACAGTGTCTATTCTCCTGTCATCGTAATTTATAAGCACAAGCAGAGTGAAAAAACGTGAAGGCGGCAATAATTACTATATACAGGCCGAAGCAGTTATGAAGACACAGACGCACGAGCCAACCATCGTTGTCGTGTACAGTCACACTCCAAAACCTACTGTCCTGTTGTGTTAATGCCACCTAATCGCATGAACGCAAACACACAGAGACATGCACAAATTAATGAGTGTTTAATGCTGATCGTTACTTTGCCTCCTAGTTTGCTTGCATTGTCTTGAGTCTTGTATGTTCAGTGGTACGATTTAATCCCTTTTTTTGTTGTTGACTCCTAGACTGTGTTTTTTTTTTCTCTTTGGTGTGTGTGAGTCTATCTGCACATGTGATTTTACCGCATTGATGTGCTTTCTTTTTTTACCTCTGGCTGTTGAATGGCTGATCAAACCCACTGAAAAGTTGGGTTTGTAAAGGGACCGATTGGTCTTCATTCATCCCTTTTCCTACCTCACGTTCCCCTCGGGTCCTTTTTGTGTTCAACCGGGCCACATTTGTCTATCTAATGCTAAGTCCATCACCTGCTAAGTGCATCTTGTTGCACTTCCACTCTTATTTAATCACTTTAGAGCCGATTCCCGTATTTAAATTAGCATGTAAGTTAAAGCTAAAGAGTGTGCCTGACACCCTTTTTCTCTTTTTTTCTTTATGTCTTTCAGAGAGGGATTTCTCCTTGCCTGTAGCTCCAGACAAGGCAGGCACACAGTGAGAGAGGCCGAGAGACCCTTACCCTGCATAGATCTACTTTAAGTTGTTCCTAATGGCCTGGCCAATCGTGTAATTTATATAAATGCTGCCAAATCAGTGCATTAAAGAGAAGACCCGTCTCTCGTTCACTTCATCTTCCTCGTTTAAGAGGAGAGATGCTGCTAGTCATTTTTCATCATCGTGCTGGTGCCGTTTCTTGTGTTTTTATGTGGAGTGATACATCTGGCGTGCTTGGGCCTGTTAAACTGACAGGTCTGAAACCAGAAATGGTGGGAACTGAACATAAATAAGATGAAGAACATAATTTACAATTAAGAAAATTGTATTTAAAAACGGATTATAAGCAGTAACGGTAATTCTAAATTCATGTATTTTGCAGTATGTTTATTCTGAATTTCCATAAATTCTATTATTTATATATTTTTTATTTCTTAATTTAATAATAATTGACACATTGGTCCTATTTTAACAAAGACGCATCAGTTTGCAGATATTAAGTCATTTTAAGTTGTTTTTTAATACAAAGATTTGATTCCAGTTTAATAATTTTTTTTAGGGTTACATTTATGGTACTTTAATAGACTGTAAAGACTATGAGTAAAGAATGAACTCAAAAGAGCAAATTAGAAACAGTCACTTGGTTATCAGATCTGTCCCCAGAGTCCTGTTCAGTCCAGAACCTCGACTGTATCTGTATCAGTTTTCCGCTGTCAATGTCACATTAAATTAATTCCAACATGTTCATGCTGTCTGGTGTCATGCTGTATGTTATCGTTAAATAATAGTTTTATTCAGCAACTGCATAACTTAAATCAGATTATGGAGGATGGGGGTGCAGAAGAGGGGGTTGAGATCTAAATATACTCTTTCTTCACGAGATTTAATGCAAAGTTATGCACAAACGTCTTTTAACTCTCACAAAAGCCATTCAATGAAAGGACCTGAAAGAGTCCCTGAAAAGTACGTAGACATGGATCGTAAGGAAGACTGAAAATTTGATGGGATTTGCATAGAGTTCACAATAACAAACCACACCAGGACTTGTTAGAAGACAACTGTGGACAAATTGCATATAGGTCACTATTTCATTTATTTAATACATGTATAATAGAAATTTTGGAAAGCATGCACAAAACACTTTTAAAAAGAGATTCTTCTAAAAGTAAGATTGTTCTGGCACACAAAATTAACTTGTTTCTGAATAGACGTTTTATGATCATCCTCCTAAAAGCTTTTAGATATAATTGATTCTCATAAACTAGTCTAGAGGCAATCCGTGATGATGGACGGCTCGTTCTTCTCTACTCTGTGCCGTGGCCGGGATGATGTGGAGCACAGCTCAGCTTCATGATACCTGTCTGCCTGTTGGGTTACAGGGGGCCTCAAGGGGGGCTTCTAATTTCTGTCTCTTTTTCAATCTGTGTCTCTCTTATTCATTCTGAAGCTCATACCTGATTATCTCCCTCCAAGCCTATATGGGAAAATGTCAGCATATGCTGTATGCGCTGATGGCATAGCCAACGGCTTGAGAGTTTAATTAGTTTCATTCTGGCTGGCATAAGTAGTTTCTGATACAAAAACACATTTTTAATCTGCATGAATGGATGGATGGATGGATGAATGGATGGTGGGTGAACTGATCCTTTTAAAATAAAAAAAAAATAAGTAGAAAGAAAGAAAGGATACAATGAAAGAAGGAAGTAAGGAAGGAAAGAAGAAGTTGAGAGTGAGTATTGCTAACAATAAAAAAGAGAAAGAAAGAAAGAAAGATAGAAAGAAAGAAAGAAAGAAAGAAAGTTGAGAATGAGCAATTTTATAGCAGCACAAAAGATAGAGGCACAAAAAGTAATGCAAAAAATGAAATAAAGAAAGAGAGACAGAAGTATGAAAGAAAGAAAGAAAGAAAGAAAGAAAAACAGAGGCAGACTTTACAAACTAACATGCTAAAACCTGAACAGGAAACAAATGTATTGTTTGCAGACAAAGACTTTTCTGTCTTGCATCTCAACAGGAAAATATAATCATCCTCGCAAAAACAAAATCACAAAGATCAAAAGATCTCACACTCTTCTCAGCATCTGCAATTCATATTTCTGTCTTTCACCAGCATTACTTCTTGCACTAAGCATCCTTGTGTGTTTCTCTCTCTGTCTGGTTTCAGATTAATCCCCGGACCTAACAGAGATCTCGCTGGCAGTGAATGTGGATTCTCTCGGACACAAACTCCTCATTCAAACGGTGTCTTTTATTGAATTACCTGTGACTTCACAATCAAGACGAACGTTTGATGGGGATCATGAAGACTTGCTCATTTTGTGCCAAGGAATTGGAAAAACAGGAGCAGGATAATCTGTGTCTTGATCGGTCAGCCGTTCTCATAGACAGTTTGACTGATTCTCCCAGTCTTCTGCTTTCTCCTGACGGATTCCAAACGTACAGTACGGATTGGGGCCATTCACTGGGATTAAAACCATATCTGACGGTAAACTAGACAATCCCGACTGATAATGGGAATGACTATGTGAAGGATCACAAAGGATCAGCGCTGGCCTGAGAAAACGAGGTGAAAATCAATACGAGACTTTTCTGGCTCTCCATCATTTAGTCCTATCAGCGCCATGCTGGCTTTGGCAATAGAGCGAGAGCTTGCGAAACGCTGTCGTGTCACTTTTCCCGAGTCTATCACCGACTAATAGTGTAAACAGTTCAGATTTGGATTTCCCTCACCGTCTCTCGCCGTCTTCACCTACTTGGGCCGGAGTTTTTGTCAGCATGCTCAGTGTACTTTGTGGGACTTTTGTTTTGAAAGTAACTGTATATATTTCTGTATATATATATATATAAATATACATAGAGATACATATTAAAATATGTCATTTGATGATCCACTCTTAAACCCGTTTAATTGGTTGGATTCAGATTAAATGACTGTGGTAGTTCCAAAAGTGCAATGAATCGTCTGTGGGAAAAGCAGAGATGTTTTGGAGACGTTTTATTATCATAATTTAGAAGTCTGAATTATTCTAATGTGTAGAATAATTTACTTAAAGTTGGTCAAAACATCAATTACGTTTGGCTGATTGTGGCTCAACATAGTGTCCTAAATTTTCAGCGCTGTTCAGACTCAAGATCCAGAGAGTATGAATCCGGATGAAATCACTCCACAATACCAAAGACGGGCCCAACATGGAGTGCACGGACCACCATTAATATCTATCAACTGCTTATCAGAACTCCCTTTCAGCTCATGGTCCAGTTTGTTCTTGGAGAAAAATCTTGTGTAGGTTTTATGACTCAATATCAAAGTAGAGATTTTCAGTGAACTGGATCCGATTCTGTTCAGAAAAATGAAGCCGACCCAGCGTCTCATGGCAGCAGAGATGGGATTTTTCAATAGTTCGGACAAGTGATCCACTGCTGCCGTGCCGCATCATTATTAATGAGGGAAATGACCATTAGGAATGTCTGATTCATACTGGCTTCAGGGGGAGGTCAGGGGGAAAGGTGGGCTTCATTTCTCTGACAGTCTCTCTGGAATAACAACATGCAGCCTTATCGGAAGCAAGCTAAAATTAAAGAGGATTTCTATACATGATGTCTGCCATTATTTCTCAGCATTTTGGTTTGTTGCGTGGTTACTCATTATGTTGCCTTTTTTTGGTTTTGTTTGGAAATTGAGTTCTTTTTAATGCAGCTTTTATTTTTTGTTCATTCTTTTTTAGGGCATTTTGTTCCAACTGATTTCTAAAAGTGTTTGAGTTTTATTGTTTAACATTGAAGAAATTAATATTAAAGAGATGAAAAGGAAAGAAATACTTTATAATGCCACATA
>SOMO01000183.1:146466-156979 GCA_028128575.1 Paedocypris carbunculus | reverse complement strand
GTCTCGTTATTTTTGTTCTTTGTTAAATGACTGTTAGGAATAAAATAAATATTACTGAACAAATTCTTATTTTCTCTAAAAATATGAATGAAAGTATGTTAAACAGTCATCTTAAAGTTGCGAGCATGTTGTTCAGAGTACACAATGAAGGATATATTGTAAATTGTAAATATTTATTTGACCCACATTCTCTATTGTATATGTACCACTGCATTTGCAGGATTGTTTTAAAATGTAACATTCTTTTTGCATTTCCAGTCATCTTCTTGCATCCATTTTGCTCTCAGCCTTTAGAACAGCAGAACACCATGACTTGGCTCCATCATCTGATTATAGGCCTGCTACTGTTTCCACTGGTCACATCTCTTGACTCCAACACAATGAAACCCATAAACCAAAACAACCTGAGTGTCCAAGCTATTAATGAGTTTGAAAGAACGTTAGCAGGATCACGGCAAGTCAGATGGGTTGAGGAAAGAGTCGACAACAGGCTGTCGAAAGATTTGCTTCTGCCTCTTTGGCCCAGCTTTAGCATTAGTGATGGCTCCGGAGAGGGAAGTGGACTTCAGCAGAGCCTTGAGACTGTAATGCCCTCTACTGGTCATGCAGAGACGGAAACGGTCTTCCCAGAACAGCCAGAAAAACCAGACTTTGAAGAGCGAGACACTAGATTTCACTCATCCCTCCTATTCCACTCCCTATTCCCTCCTATTCCACAAAGATTAACGCAGCAAATTGATGAAGACAATCAAGATATAATTTTGGCCGACAATAACGGTGGCATCGGTCAAGACTCTGCTGTGTTCGTTGAGCTGATCACACAAGCGCACAGTGCTGAGCTTCTAGATAACAAAGAACAACTGAACAAAGAACAACTTTTGTCCTGGACCACCAAACCAAATGAGAAAAATCACAGTGCATTAAATCCTGTCACTATAAAGGTGCATTCAGAGAGCGTCACTGCAGATATGGAGAAGGCTGGGAAAACTTCTCATGCAACAACAACTTCATTTTTCACAGAGATTTTGAGATCAATAGCAAAGCCTGAAACATCAGTGAACAATGATTCTTTAGTGGAGCAGCACGACTTTGTACAAGGATCCTTTGAAAGTCTCACAGCGAAAGAAGAACATAAAGCCACAAAGCAAGAGCCAGAAGCTACAGCTTTTTTAAGGACTGGTTAGTGTGTGTCTACAAATGTCTGTCTGTCTGTCCATCTGTCTGTCCATTCATCCTCTCATCCATCCATCCATCCATCCATTTATCTGTATATCAAACATTATATGTACACACCTACATAACATCAATCCATCCATCTATCTATTCAAATTCTAATCTCTTCATCTACCTATCAATTGAACATTTTATGCACATACCTACTTATCACTTACTTATCATCCATGCATCCATACATTCATCCTTCAATCCATCTGTCAATGAAGTTACATTTTAATTAAACAGAATGTTTCTTTTAGGCAAACAGGATGAAGCAACTACCAATGAATTGCAACCCACAAAGGCACCAACTCTTCCTACAGTACTGCAAGCAATGAACAGGGCCACACATAGAGAATATTCCAAAAACCAAGGTGTTTACAATCAAGTAGTTTTATATTTGTCAGTGTCACCCAAGACCAACAGCAGGGCATTCTGACCAACTGCTTTGCTTTATTACAGGTGAAGAGAAGCCAAAATGGTTTGAAAGTTTCTTTGGATCTATAAGAGAGAGCGAGCTGTCTGAGGACATGGGTCCATGCTTGCTTGGTCCGTGCATGGTCTCCACCGGGGCCAATATCACCCAGCTCCAGTGGGACGACATGAAGCGCACGTTAGCCTTTGCGTGGGAGCTTCATGTGTTTGGCTCGGCTGCTCTGTTTTTCGTGATTGCGGTTTTTGCGGCTTTTGGGACTGTCAACGGTGCAGCAATGCTTCACCCGTTCCGTGAAGCCTTCATTCTTAGTAATATTCTGCTCCTGCTTGCAGGTCTTCTCCGATTCCTACAGTTTGTGATTGACCCATATGGTACAAGAAACATTCTCTCTCATTCAACCCTCGTGGCTTTATATAACCAGCCAGTTCCTTTATTGCTCTGGGCACAAGCCACGTTGGCGCTTCTTATTCAGAAAGTTGAAACACTGAATATTTTCCCTGCCTCTTCACAAGCTCTTTCGTTCACTGGCGTTCTGGCGGTCCTCCACTGTACCTTGTTGTTATTGGGGGACCTTTTTGCCAAATTTTTGTACCCTGCGCTGCCATTGTTGCTGCAGACGCTCACTATTTGCTGGGGTTTGCCACTTTCCATAGTCATTTTCTCCCAGTCAGCTAAGCAAATCTACTCTTCACATCAGACGCCACTGCCGAGACGAAGTGCGCACAAGCACTTGGAAAACAGCGTGAGGCGCGTGTTGTTATTAGCAGCCTTTCTTGGAACTCTATCCTGTGTCCTGCAAACCTACGGCTTTCTGTGGCTTTATGAGCTACTGGGGGATTGGCGCAGGTTTGGATGGGGCTGGTGGGTTGTGCAGCTTTGGGCACGTGTGCTGGAGCTGGCATGGAGCTTCTGCTTGTTGTTGTTGGGGTCTCATGTCTTCTGGAGACCACAGGGTAGGAATAAGAGAGTGGAACAAAACAAAAAGAAAGCAATGAACGTAGGGAAAAGCAAAGGCTCGTCAGATTGGAGCAGAGTGTTGGAGAGGTTTCCACTTGGGTCCTGGCGGAAGCCGGATAGGGGCTGGGCTAAGCTTTTGCCGAATAACTGGAAAATGTACCAATCAAATTCCGGCCTATCAGTGAGACAAAGCCAGGCTTCTCCAGCACCTTCGGTCAAAACTGTGCATGATTATACTGACATTATCGCTGGAGGTGTTCATTTTGGTGGTGGTTTTGACCCTAAAACCTCTCTCTTGTCCAGTGGTTTGGAATGGCAGGAACAGGATTGTGTTCTTTCACTAATTGAGTTTGATCTTCGTCCACCCTCCCCTGTGAACTTTAGTCATACCATTGATAATGCCCTCCATCATGCTCATTTACTCGGTGTCGGCGCCCTTTTCACTCCATCCTCCCTGGCACAGAATGATGGCTCGGCAGGCCATATCAAGGATGACATTATACCACCAAACACTCCATCTTCTAGAGCCTACAGGTGGGCCTTAGACAACATCTCAAATCCAGATTCCACCCAAAATAATCCAACATCAGAAACTCAGCTGGAAATATCGGTCATTGAGCCACTTGCCCCTTTACCTGCGGAACCTCACAGAAAACAGTGGGAGAAAGAGACAGCCATACCAAGAATCACTGAAGAAGACTATGCCAGCATAGCCAGTGGAGATGACCTCACCAGTCTTTGAAATATTAGAAGGCTTATGACTTTAGCACTTTAACACTTTTCCATCTGCAAAAAAGTGTGATTTGTATGTTTTAAATTAGATGTTTGTGCAATAATTGTACAGTTAAGTGAATAATTGTTACTTTTGTTTACAAGTAGATATTGTTAAACTAGTGGATGTTTTGTAAGTTCTGCAATGGTTTACTGTATTTACAGTATATTAAAGATGTTAAATGAGTTTGTGTAGAGGAATTACTGTTGAATAAAAAAAACATTTGATTTGATAAAACATAATAACATCTGGAACTTTGCCTTTGAGAAGACAAAGAAAAATGATGTTAGGTAAATGTTGAGTATAAATAAACATTCTACAGTGCATGTGATACTTTTTAATCATAAGGTGATCATGATATAATATTTTATAATGAATATCATTATTAATAATAACAATAATAAGAAGACGAATATGCGGTCGAATATTACTATAATACATTTTGTAGTCTTCTGTGATGTGAATGTTTTAATATAAACTTTTTAACACTTTTGCATAAAGTGGTTAATTTAACCTGTTTTAAGGAATTACTGTTGCAATAAAAAAAAAACATGAAAAGAAATCTGATTGAAAGTAAACAAAACATCCAGAACCAAAACACAGAACCAATGAAAAGACAAAGATAACTACATGTCTGGTATAAAAGAACAATGGAGAAAACCTACAGTGCATGCAATACTTAATTATTATAAAATAGCGCAGTTGTGGAATAATGGTTAGAGTTCAGTGTGTGTGTGTGTGTGTGTGTGTGTGTGTGTGTGTGTGTGTGTGTGTGTGTGTGAGTGTGTGTGTGTGTATCCACCCCTCTTTCACTAATGAGTTAAATGCAGAGCGTCTGTCTCAATACGTTCTGGTAGTCATAAATGGCCAAATAAACAGCATAAATAAAAATATTTCATAAATGAATAACTAAAATAAAAGTATCATTGGGTTGTATCAGTCAGATTCAATGTTCCTTCTGGCTCTGTGATTTCATATACACATCCAGAACAAACATCAGAAGACAACACAACTAAAATTAAATACATCTCTTACAGTATGCCCTAGTTTAGTAGCATGGTCTGTTGCATTTTGCTGAAAATGTGCCATAAAATAGAGAATAATGATATATAATGTTACACTTACACTGTAAATAATGTTAACGCCAGCGTTTTGGGATGTAATTAAAAAAGTGTAGTGTAGTGTAGCTGTAGTTAAAATATAAAATACCCACTAACATGGCTTTAGTTAAGTGTTTCTTTTTTAAATAAACTTTGTTATTTGACCCTCTCGTTGTGTTAAACCTGTTAAAATATAATCGTTAAACCAGTTCTAATCAGTTTGAACCAAAAACAAAAGAAAGCATTTTTTATTTTAATAATCTCTGGTTAATGTTTTATTTCTCCATGCTTCCACTCACTGGAAGTGGCCATATGTCCAAGCAACTTTGAGCCTGAATCTGTCACTTCAATTTCACTACTGGCTCAGAACATATCATGCAGTTTAATTTCATGGGTATTTTTTTTGTATAGTATTTGTACTTTTAAATCAATGAAGCACGATTTCTAGTCAGTGAAATATTTATTGTTTTATGGAGTCTCTTGAAATCTTGGTTTCTTATAATTCATTATTTTAACACTTTGATATCTTTGGTGAAATGATGCCTTGAGCAATTTGAAAAGGATTGGAAAGGCATTTCATGAACCTTTACTGATGGCAATGTAACTAATCTATTTCTTAACGAAAAAACAAGCAACTCTAATATAGTTTGTGTAAAGTCCTTAATAAGACACAGGTGAAAACTATTTAATTGGCTTATCAATGACAACAATTCATTAAAAGGAAATTCCAAGAGATAGATCTGTCTCTGTACCATTGTTGAGGCTTGAAAGTTTGTTGCAGATTAAAGTTGTGTGTAAACATGGCCATGGCTTTGATAAACTGTGTTTTACTCTACATGACAGCTATGTTGACTTCAGTTTTACAGGCTGATCAGGAGTTTATTCCTGAAACGAGTGTTTCAAATGGAATCATTTCAGACAAAGTCCGGTTTGGCAAACTTTTAATTGGAAGCGGCAGTGGAAATGAAATGTCATTTTCTGAGACGAGTCCAGAAGTCAGTAAGTGCGAGAATTCAAAAGCTCTTTATATTTATTGTCACCGCCATTCGCTGTGGATTTTTCCTTTGTTTTCAAAGAAAAGCTGAGACACCTTCGTTCCTTGGTCCGCTGTGGAGAAGATTCCATGACTCTGCGAGTTCCAGGGTTAAAAGCTCCGCACTTTCTTGTTGATCAAGGTCAGCAGCCATTGGACCTTCTGAAAGACTAAAATGATAGCTGCTACTTCAAGATTGACATTGAACCAACATTCATTCTTATTTAGTCATTTATATATTTTAGTCATTTATTACCTTATTTAGTCTTTATGTATTTTATTAATTCATTTATTTAGTCTTTTATTTTAGTCATTTACTTACGTATTTATAAATTTACTTTAGTCTTTATTTATTCATTCTTTCATGTTCAGGTGGTGGTTCACCAGTTCCTATATCAGAGTTGTCGGCGAGCTGTGGTGTTGCCGTGAGGAGAATCCGCAAAGATGTTGCACTCATCGCCACATATAATGGATGCCATGTTAAACAACAGGTCAGTGTCAAAAATATCCCAGTGTGTTGTGATTATAAATATTTTCGAACATGTATAAATCTTTGCAGGGTGGCAATTATGTCCTGCCATTGGTGATTAAAGGAACTCCAGTGAATATGTCTTGCCCTGTGAGTCCACCTCTTCCAACAGTCTCGTGCCTCACTACAGCCATGACCGTCTTTCTCGAAACCCAGGCGGAAACTATTCAATTAAAAGGTGTGCAACACTATCAGCAATGAGGCTTAAGCAGTAGATTTAGATGTATTTTTGGTTTTTAGTTGATGGGATATGGCAACCACTTCTTCGTCTACCCTCCTATTGTGGATTTACGTTGGAGACTGAAGATGATGTTCTGATCACAGCACCATTCACAGGAAGCTGTTGGGAAACCACGGTGCTTATGTAAAGCATGGTCATTTTGTGTGGACGACGTTTTAAATGGCTTTTTGCATCTTAACAGGATGTGGAAAGAAGGTTGTTCCTACTGTATGGTGACCGTGAGGTGACCGTCTCCTGCCCTTTGCAACCAACCACGTCCAGTGCTCCTCTATCCACTGAAGTCGTTCACGCTCCACCTTTTCCTTTCCCATACGGAAAACCTTGGTGGCATCCTCTCACAAGACCAACCGTTCCTCCTAAACCTTCTGTACAACAAGTGCCCGTGTTTCCAGGGTTGTATCCCATGCAAATGATGAGTCCTTATTACCAAAACCAGCACTTGGATGGAGATTTTCTACACAGACCGGGANATGTTGTGGGGTAAACTATTTGGCACCTCTCTAAGGAATAAATCAAATGCAAAGTATTCACTTGAAATACAATGATGGTAAGAAGAACATTCAATAGTGTATCAAAAGTCAGTGGTTTAAGAACAAAAGGTACAAAGTTATATGGGAAATTAAAGAAATAAAATGTTTCACTGATCCTCATGTACTTTCTAATTCTTACTATTTTGGTTTTTTTTTTTTACCAATGAACAAGCAAAGCTGAGTAGTCGTGCAACAAATTGGTGCGAAAAAATTTAAAGTTCAGGATATTGTGTGCAAACTGCCCTCTTGTTGTATCCAGTGATGTGAATAAAGTACATGTAGGATGAGTTTGAACGGTTTGAGTCATCGCTGTCCTGCAAAGTGCCACTCTGTTCTGCTTGGTGCTGTTCCCAAACCATTCTGTGATTCTTCTCATCTGAAAGGGATCAAAAGTTCCTGTATGTTGTGAATAACTACATACATGGAGCTGTCCACCCTTTCCACTGGTTTTCAAACACTCATGATGGGCTGATAATTCCTTCTCTACAGCTTTATATGCTATTTTCTTTGCGTCTATCATTTGCGCATTAAAACACTTTTGTGAAATTAAGTTTCATTAATGCCGTCTTTATTCTTGTGGCACAGCAGTAATAAACTTGATTCAACACTAAGTAGTTAAGAAGCCAAGTATTTTTAAGTGAGAAAAGTTTTAAGCATGAAAATCAAATTATGATAAGTAACGGTACAATTTCGTTAGTCGTAATTTAGTGTGCTTAGTCTATTTGTGCTCCGAATGTGCAAAATACATTAAATACAAAACATTAGCAATGTGTCTTTGCCGAAATCAACTGACCATGTTTATGTAATATATTTTGTGAAAACTCAATGAGACACAAGTGAAATCAACCTGATTGATAAGCAGTTTTGATTAGTCATTAATTAACAACGGCTGTTAAACAAGCACTATAAATAGAGAAAGGTATCACAGTGACTTTGTAAGTGTCTTCTATTTCTTACCAGCTCCATTAGTTGTGGGTGCTTGATGCTCTTTTAGAAAAATCAAAAGAGCTTTGTCAACATGCCTGTGTTTAAGGCCATGTTACTTTCACTCTTAACTGTGTTGCTAGTGGTCTCTGTTTTAAGTGCAAACCAGGAGTTTTCTCCCGAAACAAGTCAATTACATGGAGCTGTTCCAGAAAAAGCCAATGAAGGGCCAGTAGGCATGATGGGCAATGTTTTAATCGATGGTGCTGTTCTAAGTTTAACAACTAAAAATGATCCCACCCTCTCGTCAGTTGTTAGACAAGGAAACCAGAGTGATGGTAACTTTAGTCTTGTTATGAGAAGGATCATTTACTTTCTTTTGGTGAAGGTAAAATGATTGCTTAATGGTTAAACTTCTCAATGTAGATGCCAAATTGAAGCAGCTGAGTCCGTCTGTGCACTGTGGAGATGATTCCATGACCTTGAGTGTTCCAGGTTCAAGAACTCCAAAATTTATGGTTGGTCAAGGTAAGTTACAAATNCAATCAGTGTATAAATAGTGCTTGTGACTGTCTAGGTTAGGCACTCGTTTGTTTGAGTGTAATGCTCTCCAGGAAAAGCCAGGTTGTTTTCATCATGCCTGGTGTGAAAGCCACAATGCGTTTGATATTTCCTCTGTTATTTTTGAGCGCTTTGTTAAGAGCAGATCAGGAATTTTCGTCATCTTCGGATCGAGCAAGTCGTGCTGGTGATGTTTTAATTGGCGGCGTTCGAAAGGCTGAAGCGAACACCACATCAGCATCCGGAGAACTCACTGACGGTCTTTATTAATGTTAATGCACTGATTGAATGACTTGGCACAGTGTAAGTGAAATGGAAATTCTTCTTGCAGGAACCAAAGTGAAACGACTGAGTCCTTCTGTTCAATGTGGAGATGATTTTATGACTTTGCGTGTTCCGGGCGTCAGAGCTCCAACGTTCCTTGTCGAGCAAGGTTAGTCCTCGTCTGCAAACCTATTTTGCTGTTTGTAATTTGTAATTGAACTGTTTTTCTGTGTCAGATGGTGGTTCGCCAGTACCTTTATCCGCTGTCCCAGCCAGCTGTGGATATTCCATTAAACGAACCAGGCGAGACGTGTCACTTGTTGCTCCATACCGTGGATGTCATGTCAGACAACAGGTTGGATATTAGCAGAGGTGTAAAGAGCACCTGGGAACTTTACTTGAGTAATGCATGGATGCCTTGCTGTAACAATTACTGTCACTGAATCCTAGAATCGTTGAGTAAAAGTTATGTGCAATTTGTTTTGAAGCACTAGTTTTACTAGTACTGAATTTAGCCTCAAACCACCCAGGAATGTGAAACAAAACTNCTGTTGGTGCTCCTCTCCCAACGGTTTCATGTCTGTCCACTGGAATGGCCGTCTCTTTAGAAGTCAAGCCAGAAGATGTAAAAATTAAAGGTATTTATTCAAAACAACACGAGACACTAGAAATTAACTTATTGATCTGCCCTCCACCAGTTGATGGCACCTGGCGGCCGCTGCTGCTCACACGCTCTTATTGTGGATTTACGTTGGAGGCTGGTGACTGCGTTCTGCTTTCCGCACCATTCACAGGAAGCTGTTGGGAAACAACGGTAAGTAACAAGTCTTCAGATGTATGCTTGTATTTATGAGTCTTTGTTTCAGAATACTGACAGGGGTATGACTCTACTGTATGGAGAGCGAGAAGTTACAGTTTCCTGTCCGCTGCAACCGACTCCTGCACCAACCACACCGAGACCAACTATCCCAGTGGACATCCCTCCTTTCCATCCAGGATACTTTCCATATCCTTATGTGAAACCCTGGTGGTTTTATCCATCAACAGCACCTCCTCCAACTACGACCACCACTTCTGCGCCACAAGCTCCCATGTTTCCCGCCGGCTACCCCGTGCCGTTCTTCAACCCCTATTACTATTACCAAAACCAGCAGGTTAATCTGGGAGGTTACGGGCAGAGATGGCAGTCCAAGGTTCCCTTCCCTTGGTATCAAAATCTAGTGGCACCAGCAACTACGGCCGCTCCAACCACATCTCCGCCTGTGCAGTATCCTAGTTATCAGTGGTACCAGATGCTTTATGGTCCTCAAGCGGTCAAGTATTTCCCCTACAACTACTTCCAGGCTTCAGCTACTACACCTGCTCCGACCACTACTGCTGCCCCAGCGCAGTATCCAGGATTCCCTCCTTATCCTTTCGTCTACGGCCCTCAGTTTAGCAAAACATATTATCCTGTTAAAGGTTCTTATTTTCCCCAGTCTGTTAAAAACCCGTACCTTCGGCGTTCTCTTTAATTCAAATGGAAGTGTTTATCCTGTGGTCTGTTTTTACAAATAAAAACTAATCCATTTAACCCTTGTCTCGGAGTTATAACATTTTAATTCAGCTGCCTATGTGCACACTTGAGACTTTAAATTGGGAACTTGACTGTAGATAAACCTTGTAATCCATCATAAGGGCTATGATTTAAATATGGTAACATGAATATCTCCAAATGTAATGCACAATATATAGCTTTGTCTGGTATTT
Organism: Paedocypris carbunculus; assembly: GCA_028128575.1. Lineage (NCBI taxonomy): Eukaryota > Metazoa > Chordata > Actinopteri > Cypriniformes > Paedocypris > Paedocypris carbunculus. The sequence continues at coordinate 146,668 of SOMO01000183.1, read as the reverse complement.
GCACATGCTTTAAATGACCGGAAAATAAAACCTTGGCAAATATGTAATGTCTCTTTGCTTTCATGAAGTGCTATGCATTCATATTAAACGATTAGAATTCTAAGCAAAATGGTTGAATTTGAGTGACCTCAACTTTATGAGATAAAGGTTTAACCTATGTTCATTGTCAATACAATTTAATAAACATTTGTCAATTTTAAAA
>SOMO01000182.1:323333-335910 GCA_028128575.1 Paedocypris carbunculus | reverse complement strand
GTGTGTGTGTGTGTGTGTGTTTGTGGTTAGGGTACAGTGAGACTATTTTACTGTAGTATGACATAATAACCTAAACTCAAATATCAACCTGTAAACGTATATAAATCTGTGTTAAAGACTGCTGTGCGTATAATCCGGCATCAGTGAGACATTGAATGCGAAATCTTTCATTTTATCATTTTATATCACTTTATCGTTTGGATTTGAAACCGTCTTTGACTCTTTCAGCATTTCTAGCAGTGAAAAGCATATAGCGGCAGGACTGTTCAGCAGTGACTGTTATTCTCAGTTTCTCCCAAAAATCTGCCCAAGTGGCACGAGTGTGAAGCAAAACACCAGCCGCTCAGACACTCCAGTCTTCCCTCAAAACCAGACTGTCCTTCCCTGACCGCACGGCGAGGAAGAGGACACCTGTGATGAAATGGATTAGGAGCTTCTGAGAGAAGCTGGCAGAACCATGGAGAAGCTAATGGTCTTAAGAGCGAGGTTGGGCTTAGCCGTTTTCAATCTGGTCAGTGACTCGCGGGAGAGAGCGAAACATGCTTCTGGAGGAGTTATTTTGATCTTCCTGCGCTGCGATGTAACACTGAAGAACCTTCTTGTTATCACCGTCTCTTGAGTCGCACTAACGGAAGCGAGAACTGAATTGGAGGTGAATTGGTACTAAAGTTTGAATGTTCTTCGTGCTCGGTGAGTTGATCCAGACTGAGAAGATGTGTTTAGTTCCTACAAAGCAGCAATAATAGTGAAAAAAAATACTATTTTCAATAATCAAAACGACTCAATTTATTAAAGGCACTTGTGAGATTAAAGCTGATCTTCTAAACAGTATATTTTCTTTCTGTAGATTCTTCGCTATGGAGGAAGAAAGGCGCCCGACCTCTGAGATTCATCTGCCAAGCATCAGTTTGGGACCCACAGATGTTGAAACGGATGATGACGACTTTGAACTACCCACCATTTCATTGTCCAAAAGCTCCACAGAAATGGTGAGCGGACCTCCTCAGCGAAGCGAGCTGGCGTGGTACCGACAGAACCTACGCAAGAGCATCAGCAGTTCGGCCTGCACCCAACGGCCGGTTAGTCTGGGTGGACCAGCAACACCGATGAGCATGTGTGAGCATGAGCAGGGAAGTGTGTGTAGTGGAAACAGCACCCCGGATACGGTCATCTGGCACGGAGGAGCTTCAAGAGTCTGGGGTGGCTTGGAAGACTCGCCAAGGAGAACCCCGACACAAGATCTCCTCTTGGGCCAAAATCAGGTTCATAGTGGAGCAAACTGCGTGCCTCATTCTCCTTCCACCGGTAGAGACCCAAGGATGAAGGGTCTGGTGAGCCGGGAGGGATTCTGCCATTGTTGTGGACCTGCTGAGAACCTGAGCGGATGCAACTGCTGCAGAATGACGTGCAGAACAACTCGGAACAACAGCTATGGTTCACAAGGAGCCCATGCGGAGGAACACCCTCCGAGTAACTGTGAAAGCCACCGTATACCCACATGCCACCGGCCTGCCTGTTCGGGTCACGTGATGAACACGACCTGCCTGAGGAACACATGCAGTGTGGTTCCTTGCCCTGGGCATTTGATGTCACGGCCACCTTGCGCAGGAAGTCCCTGCTTAGGTCAAAGATCTTTACTCCATTCAGGTTTTCTTGGGTTTCCACCACTCGTGTCTTCAGTCAGTGAGACCAGACTGGACAGCCGAAGTGCGGGGCATTGCTGTGGTTCCGAGTTGAGGGAGCAGAACTCTTCCTGCCACAGACTAGACCGGAACGTCCCAACATGCATCAGCCGGACAGTGAAAGACGCCACAACCATGACATCTGATCATAAACTCAAAGATGCCGGTGTGCAGACCATGTGCGATGTACTCGTCTCTCACTTGTTTCCAGAAATTAGTTTAAGAGTAGATGCGACTTCCGACTTGTCTCTTACCAAAGAGCGCGTTGGCCACAGGACCCCGGTTAAAGAAGTGGAATGGGATGCTGAAGGTATGACCTGGGAGGTGTACGGTGCAGCGGTGGATCCAGAAGAACTCGGCTTGGCCATCCAAAGGCATCTGGAACTCCAGATCAAAGAGACGGCGGCTGCGGCGGCCGCGCAGATGAGCGATTCGGAAACGGTCAGCAGCTTGGCACTGCAGACTGGGCAGCGGAAAAAAAGTGAGGGCATTATAAGATTGCTGCGAAATTCTGCCTGCTGTTCCAACACAAGAACTGTGGAAGACTGAAGGAACCAGCGAAGATAGGATCTTGAGCCGTTGTGCAAGGGTCCTTATGGCCACTATTGGGTTACATTCAAGTTCTCGATCCAAAGACTTTTGCCACCTTGGGAAAACTGTTAGTAATTTGATCGATTATTAAAGTTAAAACTGAAGAATGTGTTCTTCAAAACCTCGCTTGTTCTCAAGAACTTGGCACCTATGAAGTGGTATCGCTAAATCTGCCGTATAAAGTTTACAGATGGTTTCCTCTACGTGTCTTCACACATGGCCTTCTACCTGATTGTATCACGTTATAATCCTGGTGACCACAATATATTTCAGAACCTATTTCAGTATGTTGAAGTGTATACTGTATGTTTAGAGTGTTTTCTATTGTTTTTGGTGAAAAGCAAAGATTGATGAGCGTTAACATCAATTCAGTAGTATACTCTACATTTGTCTAAGTGGATTAGCTGCGCAATTTGGTTTCAGAAACATGGATCTAAAAATTGAACCTAGATATCTCTGTTTAAGTTTTCAGTCCTTGAGATGTGATCTAGTTTCACCCCTGAATTCAATGACAATCTTCAACAAAATGCATCACTCTAGCCTTTCAGCTAAAGCGTCCGCGTCACTTCTGTTGACGCTAACGCGGCTGATGGAAATGCTAATTAGTCCGTCTACAGTCAGACCCGGTGGGTAGAGTGGGCTCAAGGTCGGAATCGATAATCTGAGCTAAAAATATAGAACCTTTTGAGATTTGTGTGAAAGATAGATTCCAGATTTCATCTCCCACGCGTCTTTTTAGATGCAGAGCTAGAATTCCTTTTCTCAATAAACTAACGCACAATGAATTTTAGTGCCAAAATGTTGAAAAAATTAAAAATGTCTGCTGTGGTTTTGCATAAACTTGTAATCTACCGAAAGATCCATGCTAGAAATACATTTATCAGAAGATTTAGTTAGAACAAATCCATGATCGAATCCCATTCAGTTTGTGCTGCACTCACCGCTATTTGCGTTTTCTTGTTGCCAAAGCAATCAGATTTTTTTTTGACCAGAGCATTGTGATTTATCGTAATATCTCTCAATACATTGATACCATAGATGATATGATGTGAATGAGCTTTAAATGGGCTTTCTACTGCAAAAATTGATCTGATGTGTTTTGATATTGACTAAATCCATCTTGAATTGTTGAAGGGACAATAAAAAGTTTCGTAGACACAGGTCTTGCTTCCCAAATCTGTCGTTGTTTCTGACGTATTCTGTGGCCAAGAGCATTTCTCTTTGTTGGCAGAGAAACAGAGCGAATGAATGTGACATGAGAACATGTCAGAGGGTCCTGCTAAACCCGCTGAACCGTTCCAGGAGATGCGCCTGGACATTTCCACTGGCTTTCATTGTACCTTAAAGCAAAGGGATGAGTAGGCACATTCCCCCCTATTGACGGTTTCAGTTCCCTTCTGTTTGTTCGTAAATAACTATAAGTCACAGTTTTAGTTGAGATCACAGTAAACAGGCCGTCACACATCTTAACATCTCAGCAAATTCCTGTTGCCGTATTGCACAGATCCCACGCCATCTGCTGGAGGAACCATACAATGCAAGCAAGTTGGCACATCATATGCCGTCTCAAAACCGTACTTGTTACTTTAGCACAACTAATTTAAAAGATGGTTTGACATTCACAGTTAAAATTCAACCTGGACAGATTTGTAAGTTTGAGTTCTAGAAATCATAACTGTGCCACTGTGATGAGAGTCGCCTAATTTTTAGGCCACTAAATAATCCACATTTAATCGTCAAGCCTGACAGAGCTTTGATTGGCACGGAAAGGTCATGTGAAGGGCAGCTATTCGACCCATCCAAACATGGCGTGACTATAAGGAGACTATGGCCGGTATATTGTGATACGGTTGTTTTTGAGTGGCGAGGAATAGGTTGAAAGTGCTGATGGGACTCCCATGATCCCTCGGGGCCAGCTTGTTTCCAAAACTCCCTGGCTACCCCACCAGAACAATCCAGGATTGGGAGGGGGTATTGTCCAAGTGCTTTGTGGTCACTGCGTGGATGTGTAGTGGACAAAGAATAGTCCCAGCACCATGTACAGTATAAATACGTTATCTCCAGAGTGCGGCTCACTGTTTACTGTGGATCATGGAAGTACGGAGCGCTTTCTTTACACTCCTGCTAGTATTGCTGGGTCTGGCACTGGACGGAGCTTCCAGCTACGCATTCAACCCCAGTCGTCTTCAACAGCACAAAGTCCTTCACCTGGGTGAGTCCTTCACAAAGTTGTGTCTGGATTGATTGTGCATTTCCTCTTTTGGAGACACAGGATCAAGACGAACGTGGCACTAATTGTCGGTTGTTGCTTTTTCTTAGACTGGCCCAAGGACTGCGGCCTATCTCACTTCAAACCAAACACAGTTGAGCGTATTGTATCTGGCAATGAAGCAAGACCCCATTCCTGGCCATGGCAAGTCTCGCTGCAGGTAACTGCTTGTAAAATGGCACCTCACTGATACGAAACTCAGTGATTNAAGTACGGCACTGCAATCTCTCAATTAGTGCGTTTGATCACACGTTAAAGTGTACCTTTCTTTGTTGTTGCGCAGGGGGAAAGCTGAGGACGCTACTAGCTGGCGTATCGTATTGGGAAAGCATCAACTGAAGAGATCAGAGAACGCCGAGCGCATTATTCCCGTCAAGAGGATCTACAGGCACGAGCACTTCCGCTATCCAGCCCACAGTGAGCTGGATTATGACATCGCACTGGTCAAGGCTGGAACAGATATCCAAACCAGTAACTTCATCCGCTATGCCTGCCTGCCGCGCAAGCAGATCAACCTTAAACCAGGCCACTATTGCTGGGTGACCGGGTGGGGCGATACAAGAGGTACAAGTCCTTTGCCCATTCACTTGCTTGACCCAATTGGCTCAGATATACAAGCTTTGTTTTTCAAACAAGGTTGGGCCAAGACTTCTCTCCTTCTCTAAATCTTAGGTGGAAAAGAGAACGTGTCACTGGCAGAGGCCCTGAACCAAGCTCGACTTCCAATCATCGACTACTTAACATGCAAACAGAAGAAGTTCTGGGGCGACCGTGTGCGAGACTCCATGATCTGCGCAGGGTTCAGAGATACAGAGGGCACACCCGCCGCTTGCCAGGTGAGGCAACATCTGTGCATTGGAATGTTGAAGTGATTCCCAGAATTGATTTGTTGAATTTGATTCCCAAATCTCCTTTGTCCAGGGTGATTCCGGTGGCCCTTTGTTGTGTCAGGCGGGTCGTGACCGCTGGGAGGTCCATGGCATTGTGAGTTTCGGACCCATTGGATGCACAGTGGAGAACAAGCCCAGCGTCTTCACCCGCACCGCTGCCTACATCCCATGGATTGAGGCCACACGCATCAGGGACTTCTTCTTGCATTGATTCCCTAGTCCCAGAGTTTCTTGCTCACACCTGGGGGTGCAGTAAGTCCTTTCCTCAGCTTTAGCACCCTCTCCTGTGTGATGTCTAGGCCGAGGACTTGCTCCTTCAGTTGTGGTCTGTTCGCTGGCAGCTAGTGCACCAACCACCCAAATTAGGGTAGTTGCCCAAGTTACCCTACCCGAGGGAAGCAAGGGTCGTTTCTTTTGCTCTGCATTTGGCTTCGCTGTAGTACATCAACTGCAAAAGTTTTTAATTGCTAACTGCTACTCAGACCGCCACGTCTTCAGCAGCCAAGTGAGAAGACTTTCTGTTAAAGGAATTCCGACCACTTCCTGGCATCTCTGCACTCACAATAAACACACACACTGGCACGTACCGCGTTCTATCTTACGGTGCTTACTCAGCTTAGATCCTTCAGCTTTATTCTCTGCCATCAACCTTCATGATTTCGTATGCAACTCAACCAAACCTATACAGGAGGACATATGCTTGTAAGGGTCTTGTTTAATTTGGCTTGATGTTAGGAACAGGAATGGCTTGAGCTGGCATTAGAGCGATGGCAGGGTCAGATAAGATTCAGGACGAGGGTCTGTTGTAACAAGTAACATGTTGCTTCACTCGCTTATCAGCAAATGCATTGTGTGCATTTCGTGAAATCTACGCAAGGTCCCAATAAGGAAGACTCCGGATTAGAGTCTTTTCAACGTTGTTGGCCTGCTTACAAATAAATCATTTGTAGGAAATCTCTGTTCTGTCTTTTTTAGTCTCTAGAGTAACTGGGATCGTTTGATGGTTTGGTCATTTTTATCTCGTTTGTAAAGGTCATAAATTTGAGACGTTGTTGTCAACATTTCCTGTTACATTAGTAATAAATCACACTGTTTGGGAACAACTTCATCTACATTGCCCAGATCAAATAAAAAAATTTGGCAGTTGTTGTTTCATTTTTTTCTCCAACTGAAAATCAATAATGAAATTTTTTTTTTGTGTGGCTCCAAGTAATTCCAACAGTCTTTAGGGTTGAATTCACCAGAGGTCTTTCTGGAAGACGGACTGGAATGAAATCATAATTGAGGGCAGCGAACCATTAGTATTGCATTAAACCAAATGTCAAAGTCTTGGGACGTTTCTAGCACAAAGAGATCTTTGTAGAGTATAACAACACAATCGGTGGTCAACACTCAATATTACCATTTCCTGGGACTCGATCAGCACAGCCAGTGTCAGCAACATCATGGTTGTGGGTTCGATTACGAGGAAAATGAAGTTCAGCGTCTGACTAGTATGTACCGTATTTTTTGGACTATAAGGTGCACTTAAAAATTTAATGTGTAGGAAATTACTCACTGTTGGTACTTAATATAATCTGAGACTAAATTTGTGCCTCATATAAAAAAAAAACGGATGTGTATCTTTATAAACAGGGGTGCTTTGTGTAGTCCACATATTATGATACTATGAGTCTTTTTAAATAAATGTTCACGTAAATGTAACACACAAACGGAATCAATCAATAAAAAAAAAAAAGACATTGTTACATTGTTTCTTTATTGACCGTTGAAGAGTCCATGAGGTCATTTCAGAAGCAAAACCCCAAAAAACCATCCAAACACAATCAAAAACAGTGGAAAAGACATGAAAGTATTCGCCACGACTTAAAAAAAAAACATTACAGGAAAGCACAAGCAGACATTGCTCATATCCGAGCTCTTCTTTCGCACGCGTGGTGGTGGTGGTCCGTGGGTTCTTGGAGGACAATGCGGCCCATCCGAACTTTTTAAACGTTAATTAACCAAACATGAGATTGAGATTGTCCATGTGTCACTGACCCTTAGCGTGAAGGTGGCGTCCCCTTCAGGTGGTCCCANTAAAAAAAAACATTACAGGAAAGCACAAGCAGACATTGCTCATATCCGAGCTCTTCTTTCGCACGCGTGGTGGTGGTGGTCCGTGGGTTCTTGGAGGACAATGCGGCCCATCCGAACTTTTTAAACGTTAATTAACCAAACATGAGATTGAGATTGTCCATGTGTCACTGACCCTTAGCGTGAAGGTGGCGTCCCCTTCAGGTGGTCCCAGTTGTTGTACAGTGCATACAGCCCGGACAAGGCCAAGCCTGCGAGACCTCCTCGAGCGACTCCTCTAAGTCCACCTGGAGAGCAAAGCTAGTCATTTCCTGTCTGAGAGCCCCGTGTGAAGGCCGTGTCTCACTCACTGGTGGATTTAAACAGCATCCCAGTGAGCGTTCCAGCAGCCACCGTGTTGAGATCATCTTCCGCTCCTCTGGCCTTCTCGATGGCCACCCCGAACACACTGTACAGGAGAGCTGAGAGAGCAGAGACGAACCATGAAGAACATCTCCAGCCCACAATCATCTCCATCTTTTCAAACTTTTCAGCGAGACATCCGTTACCAAGCAGCTCATATGGGAGATCGCTGTTTTACTTCTAGCCGAGAGCCGTTGCAAATGAGTCAAAAGATGAAAATTTAAATGAAAATTCAATTTAACAATGCACTCGGAAAAATTGAAACGGAAAGCTCTAATTGGAAAACAGATTGAAACAGAAATGTGAAAAATGGGGACACTTTATAACTCATTTTTATGGTCACTGTATCTTCTTTGGCACTTTTATTCTTTACACTTTCATGGTCACTTTTACACCCACTTACAGCTTTTCTCTTTTATCACACATCTTTATTGCATTGTATTTTAACAAGTATTTCAATTTCTATCGATTATGTTTGTTGGGTTTTTTTTTTTTATTGTATTTCTATTGTTCTTTTACTGCATTCTACATCTATTGTATTAATATCGCATTTTATGTTACTGTATTGTTTTTGACTGTATTTTGTTTTATTGTGAAAAGAAGCTGAGAAATGATTAAAAAGCATTTCACTATATATCATACCATGTATGTATATGTACGTGACAAATAAAATTAGATTTGAATTGAATTTAGTATGGCTCATGCCGTTTCCAACCAACAGATGGCGCTGTTGATTTAAAAAAAGCATAGGCGTATAAGAAGGTGCATGTGTAATTGGAATATAAAAGCATGTGCATGAGAGCATCACTGCATTGAAATTTCAAAAATACTGGTGAAGAACTTTTACTGTTTTATTGTTATTTTTTTCAGTTTAATCTAAATATTTTGAACAAAAAAAAAAAATCACACAATATGTCCATTTCTATAAATGAGAGATGGCTCTCAGTGACATCCTTACCCACAGATCCCAGTGTGTTTGCCAAAGAGGCGCCGTGACGTGTGACCATGTTCAATATCCTGAAAAAAAAAAATCACTGCAAATATCAGTGTCAAACCAGACATTTAGAATGTGTAGTGCATATTTCTATCTTTATATATTTTTTCCTCATCAGCGTGTAAAATGTTAGTTTGGGAATGGAACCCTTAACGTTTAGTATGACAAACACAAAGGTCTTCTGAATTAGCTACGGGAAAATATTCCAAATTTTATACATCCACAATCGAGCTAAAAACGTATTCTGGTTTGTTCACACACTTACTGTACGTTTCTGGGTTTGGACCACGGCATGTCTCTGGTTTCTTTCAGGCCCATCCGAAGCCCGTTCAGCGTTCCAAGAGCAGCGCCTGCACCAGAACACAACATTTGATCAGAACGGAAGGATATTTCTGATTCGCTATCGAAAAGTACGTTCACAATTACACGTGTGGCAAAATTCAAAAAGCAACACAAAACATCTCATTCGCTTTGGATTTGCTTGGCTGCACAGAACCCGCCAATCAGCATCAGTGGGAGGAGCTAACACTCTGATTAGAGATACAGCTCCCCTGCCACATTATAAACTAATACTTTAATATTTTGGAATATCACTCCACACTCACCTGTAATACAGCAGCCCCCGATGGTGAAGAAGGCCAGCTCGAAGCGGCCACGGGTTTTATTCGCCCCGGTGGGCAAGATGAACTCATCTGTGTCCTGAAACCCAATAAGAACAAAGATTTGGCCTTGACATTTCACCAAGAATTAAAGCTCCTTCTAATATGCCTTCTATATACTAAAATGCAATTCTGAACTCAAATCAACTCAAGACATTTCTGCTTAGAACATTTGGACAATCAGACAGTAAATAAATAAAGTCGAGACTGAGAACCTAGACTAAATTGTTAATTAAATTATGTGTCAAACAGAGAGATCTTATCAGTATTAATGCTCAGCCATAGGAACACACAAACTACAGATCCCATGATGCAGTGCTTCAGCTGCCTTGGCTTAAAAAAATCATGATTGTATATTTCGTAACATTTACGTAAAATGTTCATAATCTGTATTTCGGAAGAGTAGCAAGTTCCTCTCTGAAGAACAGCTGACTGGAACTAATAACACGCACACAAGCACTTAAGTAGTCGATTCTGGTTAATCAGACACAGACATCGGGACTCCAGAAAAAGTACATTCCGAGTCGATCTGATTGGTTGATGACTACTGATGGACACACTACTTCCTGCCTTCTGTATCATGCTTTGTACATACTGTATTCTTGCCTTCTGCATTTTGTTATAATTGTATTTTTGCATTTTGTGTTATATTTAGATATACTGTATTGTATTGTATTTATTTATATTATCTTTTATTTTTTACATTGTCCTGCAACACAATGACAATGAAGGCATTTTACTCTATTCTTTACAAGTCTATTGAGTTTAAGTGGTGTAAAGTACTTGAGTAAAAGGACTTTGTTACTTGAGTATTTTGGGGCTACTGGCTCTACGTATTTATTATTTAGCATAAGTACTCTTTACTCAACTGCATTTGAATGGATACTTAAGTTTTAAGTATCTTTTTCTAACGCGGTAAACTTTTTAAAAGTTTGCTGTTTTTTGCACATTTGACTTTGACTGCCTTTTTTGTTCTTCTTATCTATTTTGTTCTGCCATTTTGAAACAGGTGCTGAGTTCCATTTCTAAACTAAGAAACAAAACCTTATACATTAAGAGCTAGTTGTTTTTTCACATTTCTTGGTCTTTTCTGAGGCTAAATTCAAGTAAAACACTTGAGTTATTTTAAAATTGGGTGGTTTACAACTAACTACATAACTTAAAACTCAAGTCTTCTTCGAATTGGTGACTGGAAATACAGTAACCTTTACAGTAAGGTATCCGTACTTTTACTCAAGTACTGTTCTAGCTGGTCAAGTAAGATCTGTACCGTTACTGTGCCTATGAAAGCGCTTTATCCTGTAACTAAACTCACCTGTACTAGGAAGCGGGGGTCGACGTTGAGGTAGGGCGAGAGGGGGCTCATTCCCGTCACTAAACAACACAAAACAAACAGGTTTCTCGCGGGATCTGATGAAATTAAAACATAAACGGATGAGGTAAATAAACTTACGCGGCACTCCGGCCAGCTCCGTGTTTGAATACTCCGCGCCTCCTCCGCCGAAAAGAGCCCCGAGTCCCCCTTTAAAGCCCCCCGACCCCGGCGGACTGTTGTCCATGGTTTCGATCGAAATACCGTAAAAGCGTCCGGATGATCGCGATCTTTAGCTCAGGCTACGATAACCAGCGTTTCCCTCTCAACAATGTTCTAGTGTAAATCGACCGTGTATACCTATTGTAAGCACCATATCAATATGGACGATCGAATTGTCAAATTGCTGTGATCGGAAAAATGTGCCAATAAATATCAGACGCGTTTTATCAGGGTCCCACTGACCTCCACATGTCGGCCTGCCGTAAAGCGAAACGACGGGTCTTACGACACACTGTCGCAAAACCCGTCAAACGATTACGCAAATTATAACGTGCATTTTAAACCGGTCAAATGCTGCGAAATGTGGTGTTTGTGATATCATGCAGATTACAAGACTGGGTAAATCAGTTACCTGATATGGAGAATGTTAGTTAGTTTTACGATATTTTGCGACAACAGGGCTGTTTGGCTTAAGAAAAACTCAAAACGAAGCAATTTTTTTCACACTAAAATTTGTATTCACGTTCAAAACCTTGATAAAATATAGGTTTTCCCATGTAAATGCTTCATTTCTTGATAACGACATGTTTTGGAGTTAACTAGTGTCAACGACAGAGAGGTTTTTAATAAAATCATACAAATCTTTTTTAATATATCTGTCCTATATGCGCAAAATTATTAACAAAAACTATTAACGAATTTACCAGCAACATTAATAATGACAATAAAGGCATTTTATTCAAAAACTGAAAACGGTCAACTACCTCAAGTGTCCACTAGATGGCGCAAAAATACAAGATGCTCGCGGAGCTCTACTATTCATTAGCTGATTTTATAATTGTTTTATTTATAAACGTCTCTCTTGTTATTTGCCTCGATGTTTTCGACCTGTGTTGTCTAGACTTTATATTACCGATTTAAATATTAGTGTCAATTTTGCCATGTGTCTAGGTCTAATTTTCCGTTTGTTTGTTTGTTTGTTTATTCCCTCATGACATAAAGGCATCATGGTTTACACAAACGGTCCCTTTGCGCTGGAATCATTGTCCGATCCTTCCCGATCCCGTGTGATCTCAGTGGAATCTGAGGAAGACGAGGCAGAATTCCATCACTCCGGCTGTTTGTTGTTTCTCTTTCTTTTCCCGCCCTTGAGGTGGAGCAGTAGCGTTTGCCATTGTTGTCGCTCCGTGAGCTCAGACTTCCTGGCATCCACACTAAATTACCCCGGGCTTTCTGTGGGAGCAGAAGTGCCTCACTGTTCCCCAACAAAAAGACCATTGACGGCGAGTGGAAGGCCTCCTTTAGACCCACAACCCGCGGCGGCGGCAGAATACAGACCGCCACGATTTGGAGCGCGGATGCACTGGCAAGGGGCATGAATGAATATGTTTCACTTCCCTGAATATATTTTCGCCACACTTGTGTTTTAACAGTTTGTGTGGATGGATGGTGTGTGCTAGAGCTCGCGATTTCGATTCTA
>SOMO01000182.1:291560-302865 GCA_028128575.1 Paedocypris carbunculus | reverse complement strand
AAGCTTCCCAACAGAGTCCCAGCATGATGTGCATTTACAAACTCTGAAGAAGACACCAGGCTCTCTGGACCCAACGGCCCAAATCCCACGAGGTCCGATTCAAAGTGCAGAGCAATAATAATTATTAAAGATAGGCTCTTTGGGGGACGGATGGAGGAAGCAGGAGTACTTTAGAACGGTTGGAGATGACAACATCTACCCTCTGCCACGGCTGGCGTGAACTTGGGTTCACCCTGAGCTGAGATCTAGAGCGGGTTCCTCGGAGAGAACGGCAAAGAACATCAGCGCCATCGGATCTGCAATAATTCAACAGCACTTTGCTCAGCAGGCCACGCTCTTCAGAAGATACTTGAGTAGATTAACTTTGTTACTTCACTTGTATATTTTTGGCCACTTTGTACTTAAGTATCAAAAATAGAAGCAACTTTTACTCCCTACTTGACTGCATTTGTGATTGAATGTCTTTTTACTCCACTACATCTGAATGGATGTTTATCGTTACTTGTTACATTGTGATTGTGCGCAAAAAGTCTGCATCTTTTTCAACTGCGGTAAATTTCTTGGTCGGATGAGGTGATATCGCCATCTGCAGGATGCTGAAGGTACTGGATGCTGTTTATCAGCTAAATCACTTCAACGCGAACACTTTTTGCACATTTGAGTTCCACTGAGACAGAAAAATTGGTTCTGCTATTTTGATTCTGCAGTTGAATTTTATTTTTATATCAGTAATTAAACCTCATAAATTAAGAGTTTCTTGCCTTTCACATTTCTTGGTGTTTTTTGAGCCTATATTCAGTATGAGTAAAATACTCAAGTTCTTTTAAAATCGCATACTTTACGGCTTTCACTCAAGTCTTCTTGGAATTGGTGACGTGAGTCATTAATTATTTATTTATTGAGTAATTTTACAGTAAGGTATTGTACTCGTACTCAAGTGTAGATTCGGCTACTGGTTACACCACGAGCACTCGAGCACAAACGCTGCACGCTGATTCCCCGACTTTGCGTCCGATCCCGGACAGGTTTCATCTGATCGTGTGTTGTCACTGACAAAACCAGCAGTCAAGTCGGCCAACATCAGACTAATCCACACATTGGTTCACACTGCTACAATCCGATTACGCTCGCACATTACGCCTCTTTTATGTGACACTGAATTTGTGTAATTGCCGACTTTACGCGTAGTGTTGAAAGGGATTAAACGGTCAGTCACAACTCAAACGCCGCGGCTTAAAATTCCTCAAGATTCTACAATTACTGACCCATTTAGGACAATTATACAATCCTGAGAATGACTGGCACTAAAAAGTAATAGAGCTAAAGTCATATAGTAAATTGTAAAGATACAGCAATTAAGTAATAAAACAGAGCAATATAGTTAAAGCGATAGAGCACAGTACTAGAGTTAGAGTTATCGAGTAAAGTGATATAGTAATGTGTAAAAATACCGTAATGAGGTATAGTGATATTGTTACAGTAACAGAGTAATATAGTTAAAGCGATAGAGTACAGTAATAGAGTTAAAGTTTTTAGTAAAGTGATAAAGTAAAGTGTAAAAATACAGTAATGAAGTACAGTGATAATTACAGTAACACAGTAATATTATTAAAGCGATAGAGTACAGTAATAGAGCTAACGTAATTGGGTGAAGTAATTTAGTAAAGTATAAAAGTAAACAAAATAAGAGTATAATGATACAGTTAAAGTAATGAAGGATAGTGATATATTTAAAGTCCTCTATTATATTTGAAGCCACATTTTGAGAACTTTATAAAGGATATTAATAATACTGTATAGCAATAACATGGACAACAGAAAGAGTAGCAGTAATAGTATGGTAAAAGTAACACTTAGGTTTGGACTGTGCAACACTTTCAAAAAACAAATCTAAACTACTATTAAAAATTCTCTGATGAACCGAAACATTTACAAAAAGCATAATCCCCCGCAACGCTCTGTCTGTTTTTAGCGCCGCTTCAGCTTTATTAAACCCGGGCATTATAGAGAAGCGTCCCTACACACACACACACGGACCCCGAACACCCCACCATCAATTTACTCGAGTGTGTGAGAGACAGTAAACAAACACACACTGTAATCAGAGTCTGGCCGGCTAATGCTACAGTATGATACAGTGCGTCTGGAATGGCAGCGCACAACGACATCACAGGGACATAAATATCACCTCCATAACACCCGCAAATCTCCGACACGCACAACAGCGCACCACAGAGACGCGGCTCTTGCTAATGACACGGTGTCATGTGTCGGCCCGGCACCAGTTATTAAGGTCACGGGGCGAGTTCCTCTCCACATCTCCGTTTTTTTTAGAGCGTTTTGATACTCTAAAGCAGTAGATATGCAGAAGTGATGGAAGGAACTGGTCAGATCATCCCTTGGCGGTTTGGAATGTTCCGGACCCGGGCGCTTCTTCACCCAATCACTGCTTGTGCACAGTAGGTGGCGCTGTATAAGCCACACCCACAGTGATGTGAAGAACAGCAGTCAAATTAACCTGTTTTCACATTTAAAAAAAAAAAAAAAAAAATACTAATGCTACACTTTTAAATTTCTGCTTGGGTTATTTAGTGTAATCTAAATAAGTCAAATTGACCCGCGAACATTATTAATGTTCCTCTGACACTGACACAACAGGAGGGTTAAGCACTGGTCACCACGAGAAGCTGCGGCGATGACACGTCTGCGCGACATTACCATCGTACCGCCACATGCTATTAATAAAACATGGAACATCACAACAGGAAGACGGGAAAGCAGGAACGGTTATATTAAGGCTTCGGATCAGGTCGACAAAAATACGCGTGTCGTTTATTTGACATGTCAGGACTAGTAAAACCATTTGTTGGATAAATACGTTTTACTGGCCAATGATGCGCTGAATCTGGTGTGTACATCAGTGTGGACATACTGAGCCAATCAGAGCATCAGGATGGGTGGCGATAAAGCACTTTTTGAACAGTTCTGATTGGCCGATCTACGTCTTAAGATAAAACCATTTAATAACACTTTTAAATTTAAATTTAAAAGAGAAAGTAAATAGCATAGAGGGACTGCAGTGAAACTTTACACAAGAGAATTATACAGGTGTCGGATATAATAACGACTTATGAGAAACTATGTCTTAATGTTGATTTAGCAAGAGGATGTGACTACTTATTTCAGTGACTCAAACTCGCAAAAAATAACGAATGTTGGAAATACTAATAGTAGTTGGAATGTTGGAAATACTAGTTCATTTCCAAATGATTCAGCAAAATGAACAAATCTCTGCCCAAGTCACTTAGTTCATCTGGTACAGTGTAAAAATATAGTGAAGTGTAAAATACAATAATGAAGGGATATTGTTACAGTAATAGTTATAGTTAAAGTGATATAGTACAGTAATCGTGGTAAAGAAATGAAGTAATATAGTAAAGAGTAAAAATACAGTATATAGTATAGTAAATAAAGTAGCAGAGCAGTATAGTCAAAGTGAAAGAGTACAGTAATTGTGTTAAATAAATGGAGTAGAGTAATAAAGTAACAGTGTAAAAATATAGTAAAGGTTTGGTGACATTCTTATTACAGTAACAGGGTAATATAGTCAAAGTGATAGAGTACTGTAATAGAGTTAAAGTAATGGAGTAAAGCAATATAGTAAATCATAAAACTTCAAAAAAGTAACAGATTATAGCGACACAGTTAAAGTAATGAAGGATAGTGATACGTATTAAAATTGATGAATAGAGTATTAGTTGAAGTAATAGAGTATCATAAAAAATTAAAAGAACAATACGTTTACCCGAAGAGTAAGTTGAAGTAAAGGAGAAAAGTAAAACATTTCATAAAAATAATGAAAGTGAAACATAGTGATAGTTACATTAAGTAACATTTTACAATACAGTAATATTGTTAAAGTGCAGTATAGTACAGTAAAATTGTTGAAGTAATATGATACCCGAGTCATATTGTTCATTTCATAATGATTCAGAAAAATAAACGAATCTCTGCTCAAGTCAAATAGTTCTTCTGAAATGACTCTGCGGGAGGTTTGTGCACTTGTGTCATACAAACGATCCAAACTTCAACCATTACAACAGAATGATCAATATTGCAAACATTCTTGTGGTTTGAACAGTATTTGGGACAAATTTTGGCCAAAACCAAACGTCTACAGAAGATTTCAAAACGACTTTCAGCCGAAGCCGAAAAATAGCAATTCTGGTCGAGTTTCAGCAACAACTTCGAAATTACGTCTCTCTCAATGTGAAAGATAAATGTGTTTGCGTTCCACGGCACGTCTCACTAAACACAGCTTGCTCCTCTACACTACTCTAATGCTGGGAACAGAAACACATTATTTGGGAATCTGGTGAAGACACGGTGAAGAGGACCATCTGTGGCCGTGTGGGAGAGAGGAGACACTGAGACACATAGAGGCAACGTGATAAAGGAAGGTACCAACAAAAAAACCGATAAGAGCTTGAGGGCAACGTAGAAGTTGACCACAAGCGGCGAATCCATCTGGACACGTGGAGATGCCAGGAGATCCAGCAGAGAGTAGCAAACCGATGCTTCCTTCGCCATATTCCGACATCCACGACCACGGTGTAGACTGAAGTCGACTGGAAGAGACTTCCGAATAGTCCCATTGTTCCCGTGTAAACGCATCTCACATTCGTTTATAGCGAGAAAATTGACATTTCTTGCGAGAAACCGTGTCGATTCGCCTTGAATGCTGGTTTGTTCTTTGTTTCATGAATGAATCATTCAATTCTTCTAATTACAAAATGACAATGTGAAGCTAAAACGTTATCCAGCTGCATCAAAGCGCCTTAAATCAATCATGTTCGTAGTGTTGATTTTTTCGTAGTGTTTTCCGATGAAGACAGAAGTCATTTTTTTGACTGTCGTTTGACGGCAAACGTGTCTGAGATAAATGAATCTTTGATATAATCAGAGCGCCTCAATCCGAACAACATCACGACGGCGGGAAAAGCCTTTTTCCACAATCATCACACTATTATTTCCTCAATTTTAGCGTGAATGTGACACTGTGCATCGGATTTGATATTGCTGACATTTAGGAACCTGATTGGATTAGAGAAATGGTGTCTAGATCCAAGTAAGCTTTTCATAACATGAAAATTTCTCACACACAAGCGATTCGGACTGAGTCTGATGTCTTATTTGGAGACAATACTGACCATAATGGTCACAATATTTCAGTTAATTGCTTATTCCATTGACCTGGAATAAAAACTAAACTGCCAATTCAGGATTCGAACCTCTGACCTTCGAGTTGCAAGTCTAACTCTTAAACCACTAGTGAAGAGTCTTCATAGAGATACTATCATTAAAGCTGGGCTATATCAAATATTTCTTATAATAACAAAGTCGACACAAAAAAATGTGACTTGTTTATATTGAAAAATTTAAGTGTTTGACTTACAAACTACGTATGTACTGGAAAGAATGTCCTGGAAGCATTTCTGTCCGTTATCTGCTAATTTCATCTGTCAAAAAAGTTTTGCCGTAGCTTGATCATCAGAGCTGGCAACAGTGACGAAGGGATCAAATTCAACAAAAAAAAAAAAAACGTGATGATACAATGCAACTCATGCAATAAAAGTCACTTTGGATAAATGTGTCAAATAAGGTTAAAAAAAAGAGAGAAAGAAAATGTACATTTTAACTGATCAACATTTTTTTTTCTTTGTAGCATTAGAAAATATCTTTATTTTTTTTTTAATAATTTTTTTTTCAAATATTTTATTTATGATAATTAGTAAAGTGAGCAGAGAACTTTTTTTTTTTTTAATTTTTAACGGTGACTAATTCTTCTTGTCGCCAGGGAAAAGAACATCAATTCGGATCAATACTTGTCAAATAGTAAATACGCCTTAATGTTGTCATGTAATTTTAAAATAAATAAAACAAATAAAATAAAAAAATAAAAAAACAACATTTAACAAGCCGTTAATAATAAAAAAAAAGATTTTTGAAAGATAGATTAGAAAGACATTTCTAATCTATAACTCTTACAACTTTTTTAATCACGTGGTATATAACAGACTTTATTCTTGGAAGGGTTCCACTAAAACATGGAGAACGTGCAGCTTGTGTTATCAGTTCTCAAGCTGATTGCGGAGCTGAAATAGCAGCAGGAAGTGATAGTGGCAGCCATCGCTGATGGCCCGTCATGACAGAACGATGCTGATTGTGTTGAGAGGAAAATTGTGCGGTGGTCTCGAGATCACAAGAAGGTGAGCTGACAGTTACGGGTGAGATAAGTGTGGAGTATCTGCAGACTAAAGCACGAGACTGATGAGATCACGCAGACAAGACACTTATCAAAAGAATAAAAGGGGAGGGTCCCATACAAACCCGAAGACGGTGGTCCGACCCTGTAACCATCACATGGTTCATTTAAATTCTCTCAACTTCTTTTCCTTAAACGAAATGTACATTCCACCCGTGACAGAAACCAGATCACATTCTAATCTAGGACTTGAAATCACTTCTCTGACCCAAAGAGCTTTTATTTTGTAAAATCAGTAGAACTGGTGCTTGCCCTATCCTAGAATAAAACCTGTTGAAAATTTTTACATTTTTACATTTTTGTAGCTTTATATACAGAGCAGTTTTCAGGAATTCTGAGCATTCTCAGCTGCAATTCCGATGTTCTGCGTCCGCTAACGGCGGCAAAATAAAAAAATAAATAAAAAAAAAAAAACAAAAAACAAAGCAAAACTGTTTTTTAGTGTTTGCTTGAATACACACAAACAAAAAGTGAAACGTAAAACATCCCTCGTCAACTCAGTCTGACAGAGCTAACAGCTAAATTAGTAAAAAATTGTTTCTATTATATTTAAATTTGTAAATGTATTATTTACTATCGAAATAATTTACCAATTTACTAAATTAGTTAATTTAACGTAAAAAAAAAAATCTACAGAGAATGAATAATCCTCACTTTGTGGGCACTATGACTCCTCCCCTTCATCGTTACAGTAACCCACGACCACGCAGAAGCCCCTCCCCCAGATCCTGATTGGCAGGTTTTGTGATCTTGAATTTGTGTTCAGCTTAGCTCTCTTTCTAAATACCATTTACGTTTTGCCACACTTCTATCGTAAACGTAATGTCAAAACGGCTACAAATTTGGCTAAAAGGATTCGAATTTTGTCTAGAGTACCGTTGCATATTTGTATAAAAAACGAAATACTGCCCGACTCTGAAAGAAACAGGTTTCTTTTATCTAAAATGCATCTTGAAAACAGATTTGCTCGCAGAATTTGGTCCCACAAAGCAGCATCTCATTGGTTATCTTCATCACCGTGAAGCTTCGAGACGTCGAACTCCATCACCTCGGGATTCCACTCAGAAAACTGGTTATGACGGATTCTTGCCGCGCATTTACAATTCTCATTTATCAGCCGCCCTTTCCAGGAACAGGAGATCTGCCGTCCTGTCGGCGTGAGCTTGATCTATGGCCGGATCTCGTGGGCTTTTCGGTCTGTGTCACAGGATCTGGCTAAAGAGGTAATGGCTTAATGCGCTGAAAATCAAAGAGCGCGTCACATGCGCCGTGACAGGAAAAGGTCACAAACTTTGGGAGCTGGCCATGAAACTCCTGTAGTGGAGCGATGGAGTCTGGGGAAGAACCGTGGAGCGTTCAACACCTCCAACAGCCATGACAGACTCATGGAGGAATCATGTGATCTCGCTTCCATTCAGCTCACGGTCACATGACGCGGGCGAGTCAGAATGCCGTCTTTTCCTCGCTCATGTGCCAGACTATGTTTGGAAAGGGTGACCTGAACTTTGCGGCTCGAGCACGGAGACTAAAACGCGAGGACGCGTAGAGGTCAACACATCGACATTGACGTCTTTTGGTTCTTCAAAATTTATTTCTTTTAACAATCTCAGCTTTTTTAAACTCTACAGGGGATCGCACTAAATTTGTCTAGAGGGTCGTCCCATATTTGAATGAAAAATCAATTTCATTCTTAATTTGAGTGAAACATTGATAAAATATGTATCTGGTATTTATTTTTGTTTTTTCTCGCTAATTTTCAGAATATAAATGTTGCCACACTTCAAAAATGTGGCTTAAATAATTTGACTTTTGTCCAAAGTTCTGTTGCATATTTGTATGGAAAATTAAAGATCTGAATTGGAGAGAAACACGTTGCTTTTATCTAAAATATATCTTTGAAAACAGTTTTGCTCGCCGACTTTGGTTTCACAATCCTTTTTTTTTTACACAGATATCAGTGTCGTTGTTAGTTTTGTGCCGTATTTACTTTTTTATCCCCACACATCATTATTTAGGCGATCACTGTAAAACCGCAATAATTCAAATAAAAATGCTGCAATTTAACGATACACGACAAAACACACAAGAACCTGCTGAAAAAACGAGTCCGACATACAAAAGTTGCTTATATAAATAATATATGCCAAAAAGTCAAATTATTATTTCAATACAAATCTTCTTTTGAAAAGAATTATGCATCTACAAGGTCCTGCAGATTCACACCGGACTCTTTTTATCAAGAAGTGAAACTTGTTTCTGCGTTTCAGCTGATCTGGAAACAAAAAGACCAGGCGAAGCTAAATCTGCTCCACACAGAGGAACTGAAAAGGTTAAGCTCGGTGAAGTTATTTATGACCCACATTCTTCCACATGACATGATGAATCTGAAGAGATCCGGTCCACACGGAACCAGAACCAGTCCGGTCTAATATTAATAACACAAGGAAAAAATTAAATCACAGCAGCACCTCAGCGAAGAAGGATTCCATCACATCATCTGTAATTTAAAATGCTAATTTTAAAAAGGAACAAAGTGAGTAGGAAACTAATTTACGCTGTCATGTCGATTCTCTAAACGTTCAGTTTGAATGATTCGGTTTGGATTGGAGATTCACGCACAGAAGTTTGCTAGAGGACATCAGCTTCGGAGAAGTGAAGATGATAAGCTCCAAACATCTTCCTGCCGTCATTTCAGATTTAAAATGTCGGAAATTCCACATTTAAAAATTGCAGAGGGATTTATTTCCCACGCTTTTGGATTGCTTTTTAGACAAAGCTACATGTTCGGTCCAACACAGTAAATATTTTAACCATTCATCGGGAGATTTATTGACTCGTGACCAAATGAAGACTCGAATCTCCGTTCCGTCAGAAGAGTCGGTTCAAAAGATCCGAGTCATTTGGAAGTTTTTAACCGGACGTTTTGTGGCTAAAATTGAAATGGTTAACACGCATCGATTAAATCGTCACAAGATTTAAACGGACACAAGACGATGTTTACTCTTACCTTCATCCAAGAGCCGTTCGAGGTGGTTGAAAATGCCGCAAAAGTTCGGGAGGCTGCTCATCAGTTTCTTGTCGTTCATGAGTTGCATGAGGTAATCAGGACTGGGTTTGGGCTTCTCCTTCGTTTCCATTTCCCCGACCATGTTTAATATGTCAAACTCGAAAACGGCGTTCAGTAAAACGCGAAAATAAACGTGAAGGCTCGCGGGCTCCTCTTTAAGCGTTTTTAACTTTCTCGTTTTCGCTTTTCAAACACAACGTCGCCGCTTCGAATCGCGCACGAACATTCGTCAAAACCCCTTCGCGAAACTTCTCACAAGCCCGTTATTCGCCTGCCGTGGAAAGACTCCGCAAACTCCCGCATGCCCGCCGAGATTTACGCGACGCCCGTATATTCCCACGGAGAACGTTTGCGCGCGTGCCTGCCGCCTTTTCTATCCAGGATGCTTCTAGACGCTCGAGCGCGTAATGACGGGTGTAAACGGGCGCAGTTGTCTCCCGAGTTGCGCCTGATGTTCAGTGGCGTTTCTCTTCTCTCCCAAATCAGTCTGTCACGTGACCGCGGGCAACATCGCCGTCACATGGGAGGAGAAACACGCGCGCGCGCGCCGATTCTTTCCGCGCACGAGCGATAACCCCGTCAAAGGCACGTGCAAACGTTTCGTTTTAGAAAGAGTTAGAACACAATCGTTCACTGTTTATATTTGTGTAGTTTTTAGACGTTAGTTCTACCGGTTACTTATAGGTGTTTTTTATCATAGTGTGGCAAAACTGTTGTGATTCATTTAGTAACCGTGCGGACATCATCACGTCTCTAAAAACACAAGGACACGATCAAATAAGGTTTGCAGAGTGGTAAAAGCTTACAAAAGTAATTTCGTGGTGGGACAGTGAGCAAACGTGGAGTAAATTGAAGTTTAGCTCAACGTGTGTTATAAATGTTTACAAATTTGCCAATTTAATACATATTCATAGATTATTTCAGATTTATGGCTCAATATGGGCTCAATTTGCCACATTGAACCTACTTGTTTATATGTCAAAACATGTGTTGTTTATTCATTTCTATTTTTTAAAAGAAGCATACACTATTTAACAATTTAACATTCATAATCGGCACATGTGTTTTTCTTTTATGCTAAATATGTTTTCGTAATATTCAGGTGTTTTGCGTCTGTGAACTTTTCCATAACTTTCTCTTACGGACCACATGCAAGTCTGAAATAAACTTTTACATTTTACTGTAACACACACACTAACCACAAATCAGTGGCATGAGGAAACGAATCAACCTTTTTTTTCTTTTTGCATTCCAGGTCTAAATATGTAAACACGATAGCGTTATCTTGCCGTTGCCAGGTCTTTTGAATCCAGGTCTACACTTTCCATGCGCTCGATGTGTTTGTACCAACAGGCGAAGCGAGAGAACGAGAAGATTTCCTCCGATCCTCCCACAGTGGTGAAGTGGGCTGCATTCTTATGTAGAGTAGTTCACTACGGCGAGTGTGAGGCCGGCTGAAGGGAGTCCGTCTGCTGGTCTGGGATCAGAACTTGGGATTTCATGGTGCAATAATCACCACAGAAACATCTCGTGTTTCCAATCATTTGTTGAATCCGTGAAGCTCCATGAGCATCCCGTTATATTCACTATAGGGAGCTCCGCGTGCTAATTTGCCAGGCCGTGGAGATGAAAGTGAGGATGGTATTAGTCCGGGCATCAAGGGATTGGAATGCAGGGCTATTTAGCATGGGAGTCAGACAATCCCCAGGGCCTCCCAGCGCCACAGCACAAGCGCTAAACAAATAGAGAAGTAATTAACAGAGCGGCGAGAGAACAGGCCGTTTCATTACCGCCGTGTCTTCTGATGGAGGAAACCGCCGCTCCAAAAGCCAACGAGATGTTTCCACAATAGAATACTCCAACATCTCAGAGGCAACGTGTATCGCTGTCATCTGAATGGAACTTTATGACGG
>SOMO01000182.1:252673-271645 GCA_028128575.1 Paedocypris carbunculus | reverse complement strand
ATGTAATATTTGCGCCTGACTGGTTCACAGCAGGTATGAGTCGACATCCTCAGAAGAAAGCAGCTCAGAAAGTTCCGGAGACGAGAGTGACGTGAGCGAATACCACGAAGCAAGAGAGAAAATGCCAGAGTCGGGCAGGCCGCAGACCCACGTGACCTCCTGCGGTCCTGCCATGTCCCAGTCATCACCTGACCCGACACCTCCACCACTCAACACTGACCAGCCACAGGTGGAGCTCTCTACCACACACCTAAGCACCAGCCAATCACAATCCACCGCGGTGGCTACCCAGCAACAGGTCAGCCAATCACCAGCANGCCATGTCCCAGTCATCACCTGACCCGACACCTCCACCACTCAACACTGACCAGCCACAGGTGGAGCATTCTACCACACACCTAAGCACCAGCCAATCACGATCCACCGCGGTGGCTACCCAGCAACAGGTCAGCCAATCACCAGCAGCACAGCCAGACACGCCCCACAGTCTTAGCCAATCAGCGGCAACCACAGAAAATATCCAGTCTGCAGTGAAAGGACATTCAGCTCCTCTTCAACCCAACGTCCAGTTATCACATCACTCCACTGTCCAGCNTATATTACATATACTGTAACTGTATCTACAGTATATACATACATATACGTATATACATGTACGTATATGTGTTTTTCGTAATAATTTCATTTCACAGTAAAGACAACTGACAAAAAGGTTGAGATTCATATCTTTTATTTTTTTTTTCTGGCATGTAAAGTACAAATAAATAAACAATTCCATGAAAAAGTCCTCAAGCGTCTTCAGCTGAAATCCCAGTAATAAATATCCTAAACTAAACTGAAAGGTTTATTTTTTCCCCTTTGTAATGTGTCTTTGTTTGTTTATGTTTGGAAGTATGAGATTTTTGTGACACAAAGAGAATGATATCAGGAGTTTTGTTCTTTTCGTTCTTTTTTTGATCGTTTGCTTTGTTCTGTTGTTCCTGGAATATGGTTTCAGAAGAACTTCACTAAGTTACTCTGTGTCTCGTCTAAAATAACTGACACGAAATACAACTGGTTGAATAACAGAGTGACCACTGACCCCCTCCGTAAATCAGCGTCTCGCTTTTCCCATCTCCCTCTGCTCCAGCATCGGCCAATCAAATCGCCCCCTCACTACACCCGCATCAGCTTCTAGATCGTTCCGACTGTGCCGATGGATGTACAGCAGCAGGGTGAGAGGGACCCAGCGAGGACACAGAGTTTCAAGCCTACCTGCCGGTCCAGACCACAGACTGAACCAGCAGCTCAAATAAACCCGCCGGGCCCTGATTTACTGTGTGGTTCTAATCATGGCTGGATAAACAAGACTGTGATTAGATTAAATAATCAAAAGGTTTTCATTTAACAAGACAAACAAAACACAGGCATTAAAGGCATAACATCTAGCACACAGCATGTATGTTTATACACTTCAATTAAGTTTAATATAGCAGTGCATTCTTTGCCTATGGAGAACTTTTCCAAATTGTAATTCTAAAGCAGTTTTTTTTTTCAAATTTTTTTTAATCTATATGTTCCCTTGGAAAAAAAAAGTGTAACCACATTTTGGCAAAACTAAAAGTATTTAAACTTGCAAATATAATGGAAAAAGCATAAATATACACAAAACATACTTTCATACGAGGCAATAATAATAATCATAATAATAATGATAATAAATAGTTTTAAGTTAACAATAAGTTAAAACTACAAGCTTAAAGTCGCCCAAATAATACAAGTTCATTGGCGCTATATTGATTTTTTTTTTCTTCACTTTAAATTATTCATGTTGCAACGAAAGCTACCACAGACTTTTACAAACACAAACACGTTTTGATTGTAAACAAAAAGAAGTCTAACTAATTCTAAAACCTGCATACACTGTAAGAACGGCAACTAATTAGAAATAATGGAAACAAATAGAATAAATCGTACCCAATAAAAGGAACCAAAACGAAATCTTCGACCCACGTATGTCCTCTATGGCAACATCAACAACACAAATACTAAGTTAACGTGATTCTGAGATGTAAACCAAATCGGTAAGTTACAGGAAAATGATCTTGTGAAATCAACATGGGCTAAAACCGATGAGATTTGAGACAGTATTCCGTTAGCGGTCTGTTAGAATCGCTCGTTTCCGTTAGTTTTAGCTTGTTTAGGTCAGAACACTAATAATAAGGGGGCAGAGGAGGGGATAATGGACATTTCTAGAGACCAGAGCTCTTGGTGCTTGTTTGATTTGTTTCCCCCATTTTTTGTTCCTTTTTAATGGATCCGTTAGTTAACAATTGTTTGCTGTCTTTGTTCGTTACGTTTGATCCTCGCGCTATTCTGCAAACCTTTTCAGTGTGACGTTTAATTTTCTTTTTTAAAAAATATATATATCTTTTGTTCTCAGTCAATATAAAAACGAAGCACATTGCACTTACTGTTCCATAGGAAAGTTTTTTTGTTTTTTTTTTAAATTATTATTATTATTAATGCTCAAGCGGTGCAGTATGTTTGTCTCCGCCATTGACCTTGATCTCTCTCTCTCAGCGGAAGCGGAAGGTGGCGGCGCCGCGGCGGCTTCCCTTCGGTGGTCGTCGCTTGTTGATTTTAGAACCCTTTCCGTGGCCAATTTGAAGGGTTGTCCGCGAATCATTTTGTGATAAGCAAAGTTTCGCGCGCACCTCTGGGAAGCCTGAATGAATGAAACGAAACGAAGATTTGGCGATGCGGATGTGGCGATCATCTAAGAGGGATTCGACCAAGGTTTTGTGTTGAGGGTTCAGAGACACTTGGATGTGTGTGTGTGTGTGTGTGTGTGTGTGTGTGTGTGTGTGTGTGTGTGTGTGTGTGTGTGTGTGTGTGTGTGTGTGGTTTTGTGGCTTTCTAACGTTTCCCGCCTTTTTCCTTTCCATCAGTGACAAAGCTAAGATCTCTTGGTTGGTTAGTGCTTGTGCAAAAGAGCAAAATCAAAAGATATGAGCGAGGGTGTGATACAAGAGATATGTGGAGCAAAATAATAATAATAATTTAAAAAAAGACTGTACAGTGACAGACGACATTTGCCTTGCGTGATGATATACAGGCGATTATAATTGATGGGTTATTATTGAGTGTGATGGTCACGTTACATTGAAAAGTGCAGCTACGTTGTGAGATGTCAGATCCGAAGCGTTTGAAGTGGTTGGAGATGTGATGCTGTTTAGTCGTGTTCGTGATATGGGGCTTCACTGCACCGTCGTTGAAGCAACACTTGATATTTCACTTTAGAGAAACTGGACGGTCTTCTTTTCTGTCCTAATGCATGCATGTACCTGTCTGCTGATTTCTTGTGTGTGTGTGTGTGTGTGTGTGTGTGTGTTTTGAAAAATGAAATGGTTTCACTGCATGTAAGTCTTAGGCCCCAACCCTCCGATCCCCTCCCTAACACCGCAGACCGGCTCTCTCTTCTCAAAGCCGAGAACTCTGAAAATAAAAGCCATGCGGTGTCTCCAAAGGTTTCTATGATTAAGAATCTGTAAAAATGTTGCACAAGGTCTTGTTTTTTCTTTTTTTGTAGATATAAAAATATATTAATCTCTAATGTAATCCTTTCAAAGAGATCGTTGTCCTCTTTGGCTAACACAGCGTTATTTAGAAAAGCAAAATGTCACTTGATTCGAACACACATTTACATCTTTCTGGTCTTTTCTTCATATCACGCGAAGCTCTGCGGTTTTACAGCAACGTCTCTCCCCATGGTTTCATTTGTTTATCTCGGGGCGATCGATGCTCGTCGCGGTATTGATGCTAGGAATTAAGGTGACGATTGTTGAGGGTAGTGTGACGACAAAGGGCCACAAAATTTGATATGTCGCTCGTTTGAGATATGCATCGAATTGTGGAGAACAGACCAACGATGATGGCCAGTGTCCTCCAGGACAATTTTGTTCAATTTCATAGACCGATCTTCTGAGCCTTGAGCGTTTCAACAGGGTTTTGGACTTTGCCGGCCTTCATGTTTGATTCGAAAGACCAGGATATAACAAACGACATTCTAGTTTAACAGACAGCCGTACGTGATGTTGTCTATTCTGAGAGCTGTGTGTGTTTGTGAGAGTGTCTCCGTGATGAACGTCTTGTCTTGTGTGGTGCTGATGTGATTGTGATGACCCCGGGTGACCTTTCTCGGTGTGACTACCATCCTTAGCTTTTCTCAGTGACTGTTGTTTGGACCTCAAGTAAGGTGTGTGTGGTGCCGTTGGGCAAGGCTGCGACCATAATAGAGCCAGGAAATTGTAATCAAAGGTATAGAAAATGCTTACATATTTGGCTATCACAACCACCTTAAATATTGAATATATAGTTATATCATAATATATATATGTTTATAAGAGAACACTGTTTTAGCGTTTTTCTCAAGAACAAAAAAAAATCACTGATTCAAAATGCCCGAGTGTATGTATATATATATATATAACGTGACTACATCTTCTGAAGCCAGACAGGAGAGTTACTGGGGCAGGCGTTTGGGTGAATTGCACATATTCGATTTATCGTTTCCCCCCTCAGCGTTTCTTTGAGTATTTCTCTTACTTTGCCTGAATTAAATTAAATCTCTGCAGACATTCTCTGTCACATTCATTAGACTGTCCCTCCTCATGGATTTCCCTCCATGTTTTTCCCAACTCCTACTAACACCACTGCTAATTCAATACAGGCAAATGTTGGGAAGGACTAGCATGTGTGTAACAAAAAAAAGAGAGGAAAGAAACGAAAGAAAAAGCTATGTGTTTTTTTTTCTTCTTTAAAACTAATGGCGTGTGTGTGTGTGTGTGAGTGTGAGAGAGTGAGAGACTCAGTCCAGGCCCATGTAGAGTGAATGTAAAGGGAACTCAGTAACGCCCCCTGTATGTTAAAGAGCAGTAGTGACCAGGCCTTCCGTTCAAGCCTTGTGCTGCTTGCTGGTCTTGAAGGAGACCTGCAGCACGCGGTCGCCCAGGCGGTAGCCGTTCAGACTAGCAATAGCCATGGCGGCTTCGTCGTAGTTGGTCATGGTGACAAAGCCAAAGCCCTTACATTTGTTGGTGGTAAAGTCACGAATGACCTTGACGTTTGTGACGGCTCCGAATGGCCCAAAGAGCTGCCACAGGACGCTTTCGTCCGCTTCCGGGGAAAGGTTGTAGACGAAGATGCACCATCCTGCTCCGGTGGGCCCGGTCAGATTGACTCCGGCAAGACTGGTCATGCTGTCGATGGTTATTGGGGAGAATCTGGGGAGGACAGAAGAAGAGCTACCATGGGTGTCATTCTGAAGTTCCACCAGCCACATAACTCCAGTTTGAGGACTGGACACTCGGTGTCTCCACAGCTTTAGTCCCACCAAACAAACAAAAAATGAAAAATCTATAGCATTGACTAGTCATGTTCCCTGTGGACTGCTGTAAAAATCACACAAATAAATCACAATGTAAAACGAAACCACAATAGCAAAACAACAACCTAGAAAGGGGATGAAGGCAAATCGAAAACTGAAATCGGAACGAACAGAGGAGACGCAAACGGAATCTTGTATGTCCATGCTGGTGGAAAAAAGGACATTAAAGCAACCAAAACTGAAGAAAAAAATATATAATGTTAGTTGTACAGAACAACATACAAATCAGTTCAATCAAGGAACCAACTAAAAGAACAAAAACGTTCAACAAAGCCATGCCAGAATGTCCTGCTGTCACTTAAGTGATGCCATGTACAATTTGCGCGTTTACAATTTCTAAATTCTGATGGAAAGCTTAAAGTCAGCAGGTGGTATTCCAGGCTCTTTGTTTGAGCTTGTTTTGGCATGGATGCTTTTTAAAGGACACCTTTTTTTTTAATAAATTACCTCTTGACTCCGTAGCTGGCGTTTAGTAAATTGTCGAGTCTGCAATGCAAGAGGAAGAGTGTGGGAGGTGAAGACATCAGTTGCAACAACCCGAGAAAAGCCTTTTCATGCAACCGCTTCTGCCACCAGGAGGCGCTGTTAACCGGGCTGAGCCTCGACCAATCAGCTGGCGCGGCTCGCCCATCAAACTGACGCATCGCTCCCGGAGCCCTCGGGCGATAGATTGAGTACTGCGCGCCTATGAATGCTTCTGAATACATCAGTGCCATGACGGATTCACACACACACACTAGGGCTTTTTTTCTCTCTAAAGGTATTTTTCAGCAGACCAGTTCTTTTAAACCGGTCTTTGTTAATGGTCTAAAGAAGACTGGGGATTTGCAGTTATTTTACACACTGCCTCAATTAAGCCATTATGATCAATGAAAATCCCCCTGCTGGCGTGAAAGGGCTGCAATTAGACGGAAAACCAGCGAGACAGACGGGGTCCGATCGGGGGCCGTACCTGAAGCGCTGGGTCTGGTGGTGCAGGGGTCCGGTGTAGCGGCGGGCGGCTGTCTGGTAAAGCTGGGTGAGGAGAGCTTGTCCTGTCTTTTGACTGGGGTTGTTGGCAAACTTGACCGTGATGGGCTCGGCGGCACCGAGGGGCTTCTGGCCGTTGAGACCCTTGATGGCTTCTTCAGCCTCGTTTCTCTTGTCGAAGCGAATGAATCCTACTCCTCGGGATATGCCTGCTCCAAACAGAAGCCGACGCAATTTCAGCACCTTTATCTACGAAAACCCGATATTACTGTCAATACAGTCAACGCGCTTAATTGCATGGCGATTCATTGGGATAAATAAAGTCCAAATCACTAATTATTGTGCTGCTTTATTGTAGCAAAATGGCCGTGTCCCAATTAACAGGAGTCGACTGTATTGTGGAACTATTTTTGTTACAGTAACTACAATTTTAACTTTACAAGGTGTTATGTGAGATAAGATTGGTTTTATTTCAATCAGATATTATATTTCGAATCCCCTCTTGGAGGAGTGTTTTTAGAAGTGAGGTAACGTTTACCTGTGACCTGATCTACCAGGATGCGGGAGGTGATGATCCTTCCATACTGAGAAAACAACTGCTCCATGTCTTTCTGACTCATGGTTTTGGGCAGGCCGCTCACGTACAGGTTGGCATCGCGTATGGATGCTGAGCTGGGCCTGGCATAGGACACCTTTCACACACACACACACACACACATGAGACGAGGAGCCAGGGCTGAGCATATGAATATAAATCTTAAGCAGCACAGATCAAGACGGCAGTGACAGTCCTAAAACTCGCAGCGGTGCAAACTTTCATGTGTGGTGGAAGCAGACATGTCACTGGCACTGCCACGCTCAAAGGCAAGACATCCACCCACTCGCTCTCATCTCCTGCCTTGAAATCCACATTTTGCACTTCATCCGATCCATAGCCGGTTCTCTTCTTAAACGCTCTTTCAGCTTGGGCTGCGCTCTGACAGCAGAAACACAAACCCACTCGAACAGTCACACTTACCCCACAGACACGCTGACACCCTCTGCACTGATCTGAGCGCGCTCCCTCCGGGACTCGCCAGGAAAAGTTGATATCATGGGCTGTTATTCTAGTCCGTGATTTTCCACAAGACCGTAGCGTTTAGAAGCGCTTAGGGACGTGTCATGTATTATCAAGCCCAATTAGGAGTTGCTTTTGACGTTCAAATTTTCATCTAATTTTTATATTCCCCTCTATATTCCCTAAAACTCCCCCGCCGTGCCAACTTGGTCGTATTTGAGATGAGAACAGATTTTTCCTCATAAAATATGTATATTTATGAGTTTCGGTTGGAACGGGGCGACTCTGATTGATGGTGTCAGCGTGTGCGCATGTGGCTTTTTCAGATAGAGTGATTGGCCCCCTCCTCCTCCTCCCTCTCCTCCATCTCTCTTTTGTCTTCTCTCTCGAGGGGAAAGCGCTCCTCTAGCAACCAG
Organism: Paedocypris carbunculus; assembly: GCA_028128575.1. NCBI lineage: Eukaryota > Metazoa > Chordata > Actinopteri > Cypriniformes > Paedocypris > Paedocypris carbunculus. The sequence goes on along the minus strand of SOMO01000182.1, from coordinate 263,775 downwards.
CACACCACGTAAACAGATTACAAGATGCCCAGCCTCCCTGACGACTCCCCAACACATGTCCTCGTCAAATAAAACGCAGCAACCTTCTTCAGCCTGATTTTTTTTAAATCAAACATTTGTATTATATTGATATGATCTATCCATGTAATCTGTCTTTTTATTCGTATATCTATCTCTCTAACGCTCCGTCACTATCTATCTTTCTGTCTGCCTGTATTTTTCTTTGTCTATCTATCTATCTAATCTGTCTTTTTCTTTATCTATCGCCCCATCTTACACCCCAATCCAATTACTATATTCTATCAAACATGACACAAAACTGTTTTTTGGCCATACGTGTGTTTCCTCATTTGTCTGAGGGTGTATCGTGTCGAGGTGGGAGTGTAATTGAACACTGAGTGGGTGCGAGTACGGCAGAGACTTGGGGGATATTTGGAGGGATGGGACGCTGCCCCATAATTAACCCTCTCTCTGTCTCTCCCACAGTACAGATGGTGCCTGCAGCCCATATGGCCCTAATCCTGTCATTGGCATTCGCCTTTGCTCCCCATCACCCTCCTGTCCTCGCTCTCAGCACTGTACCTCCCTCCAATCCTGCCATGGAAAAATTCCATTCGCTTATCGTTGAAGACACAAAATGGGACGAATTCAGCTAGTACAGTATTCTGCCTGTCCGGTATATCAGATTAACAATTTGTGGCATTGCAAGAACGACTTGATTGGGAAAAACTGCTTGGAATGTGCCAATTACTGTAACGTGCAGTTGCTGCCCGGTTTAACAGTTTAACCCCTTCCTTCATACGACTGTTGGCAAACACGTCTTAAACCCACAAGAGCTGCTTAATTCCTGCCCTCGACTTTGGCGTAATCTTGGAAAGGGAGAGATCAGGTGGAGAATCCGTCCTAAGCATTTAATCTCACACTTTCAGGCCTCGCCATCTCCGCAGCCATCTGAATTTGGCACAAAGAAGCCCCTAATTAGCCAAGATGGGAGGCAGATGGGGCTCACCGCGCTGACCTTTACGCCTCACATTGCGTGGCTTTAATTACATTTCCATCACAATCACCTCGCCGCACAACCCTTTGCTTTCTGACCTCCACTCTCGCTTTTCTTTTGTTGCTTTGTTCGCCGTACCACCGCCCCTCCCTCTCTCCTCCTCTCCTGCTGTCACGTCTGTCTTGGGCTGTGTCTGTTTGTGCCTTTCTCTATTAATGCCGCCTCACCCCGTGTTTCCTCCGCAGTGAGTGATTGCGTGCGAGTCCCTCACCTTGATTGTTTTCGTTTGCAGCTTGAGACCATTGAGTGTGTTGATGGCCTTATCAGCATCATTGGGGTCCACGTAGTTCACAAAGCCGTAGCCCAAGCTCTGACCTGGAAGAAGGGAAAGAATGCGTTCGACGTTGCGGACAATGGCGCACACGATGACAAACGTTGCTCGGCTACCTGTGATCTTGTCTCGGACCAATTTGCAGGACTCGATTTCTCCGATGCTGCCGAACAGGCTCTTGAACTCTTCTTGCGTCATGTTCTGAGGCAGATAGTTGACGATCAGATTGGTTTTGCTGTCGTCCGTGGCGCCGTTAGTGCTAATGACCGGGCCGTTGGGCAGGCTGGTTCCGCTCGGACCATTGGACACCTGAGTTTCCATGGTGCTGATTATCTGTAGGTGGGAAACGGACGCATTAGACATTAGAGCAGAAAGTCCCGAGTTTAAACTCAGTTCATCCGAGAGACGGGGGGACCAGAGGATGACAATATCCCACCTCCCCTCTGCTGACCTCCTCCCTCGCTTTAACTTTCTCTGTCTGCCCCCGGCCCTGCAGATGTCACTGTCTTTTTCCCCGCAACCCCCCGCTTCAACTATCCAGGGTCAAACATTACATCACTAGCACAGGATGACAGGGTGGTAGATGAGACACATAAATACACTTTGTCATCTTCTCGTTTTAACACCAACAAGAATGCAGACTTGCAAAAAAGCCTGCGGGCGAAAGTGGATAAAACGGAGAGGTGAAGATCTGGAGGTTGTTTGTGTGAAGCGAGCGCGTGTCTGGGTCTCGGCTTCTGGGTTGCCGTGGAGCACAGCGTGATGTTTAATTTGGCCTGTAGGGGATTTTCATGGAGCAGATGTGTGCAGGTTGTAGATGCCGCTTTCCTCTCACGTTGTATTTTTTGTTGCCGTCAGACTTGTTTTCCCAATATGCACGTCTTTTGATTGTTTTGTCTGTTCATCAATTGTCTGTTTTTATTCTTTTTTCCAAGAATTGCTTGGATCATTAGTCATCCTTAGTTGACGCAAAAGACTCATACCGTAGTAAAGCCCCTGCGGTGGAGCAAAGGTGTCCCACCAAATTAATTAGCAACGCATCCGTGCGTTTTTTTATTTGATGGATGTTCGCAATCAACAGGCAAATGTATACGCCACAAGTGTCCTTTTAACTTTAATTTAATTTAATTGCTTTACCTATGTTTTTTNAAATATAACTGACATATTGGATAAGATGGAATTGACAGTACAGAGTCTGATCTTTGTTCCTCTTTCATCATTATTTCTTTCTCTCATCTGTTTTAATGCTAGCGCTCTTCAGAGGAATGATTTATTCTTGCCTTGAGCCTTACCTCGTACCAGGTTGCCCAGGTAACAGCAGCTTGACGACTGTTGCTATTGGCTGGCTTCTTGACTTTTGGCAATCTTCGCAAAGCTGTGTTGCAAATGTGTGTGTGTTTTAAAGATGAACTGCCTAGAGAACGAGCCCTTTTTGTCTTGCTTTAATAAAATAAGCTTTCAGACAGGCAGAATTTAGATCTCAGGCAAATTGACACTGACAAAGAGGAAGCTCGGGAGACAGGAACGAGCCAGTTATTAAGGCCTCAAGACAACGTCGCGCAAATGCAGATCTAGGCAAAACGGCTGCCCGATGTGACAGATGCCACTGTGTTCACACGAATTCCCAATAGCAACAGTCGTCTTTAAATAAAAATGGTGATAAAGTGACATTAGGTCATTTGTCTTTGTGCTTGGACTGTGGCTTATAGTCCAAGGCTTTAATCCGTAAACCTAGTCGAGCACTGTCTATGCATTAACACAAACAGAGCGAGTCTTGACACAAAGTGACAGGATCAGGGCAATTGTGACTCGTGGACTAAAGTAAACCTCCCGATGGCAAGCCACCCATCCTCAGTGGCGAGTTTAGAGAGTTACACAACCCCCAGAGTTCAACACAAACACTCTCATTGAGCGCAGATACAAAGGCACAAACATATATTTCACTCTGCAATGCTCCTTCTAGAACCTCATAGAATTTCCCTGAGTGTGCATTCTCAAAAATAGAATTTAAGAACAAGCTGAAAGTGAAGGCAAGGCCCTGGAGGGGGTTTGAGGTTCCGGTCCCAGGTCTGTACTTTTCTATTTCTGGGAGAGTTCTCCCTCAATATTTAATGGACTGCATCAGCATCGCCTACACAAGGACCCGGACTCGCACGCAAACAAGAGCCTTGCATCTCATACGTAAAACCTATTACCTTCCCACCACCGCTCTGATAGGAATAAATGACTGTACAGATTCCTTTTAGGGAGTCTGCAATTAGAGTCTGAAGAAATGACTGTCAAGTGTTCAGGAGGTGCAAGGTCAGCCTTTTAGAAAAACGACTCGAGGAGAGATATCTTTTAACATTTTGTAATACAACGAGAACAGCACAGGAAGGAAGTAGAACAGAAAAAACACTATAGGCACTTAAGGCCTGAATTGAGTTAGGCCAATTCTCCTGTTGAATTAAAACGAATAGCATTGGGCAATTTTAGATTTTAGAATAAAATGTGTTCATGTAAATACATCCTTCCGTGAGAAGTGAATTGTGCCAGAGAACGCTGAAGAGAAACAGACCAGAGAGCAGCAGGAGTTAAAGAGACTATCGGCTCACGTCACATCCTTAATATCCGTGTGTCGTGAGGGAGCCATCTTCCTAAAATAAACTCGCTCAAGATCCGGTGAGGTAAACAAATAAAGCATAAGGCTGATCTAATCTGTTGCTGTGTGTAACATGTCAACATTCATTTTCAGACTGACAGAGCAGTGGCTAAATATTCAGAATATATTTACATAAACCCATAGAGAATAGTGTTAGGCCTGGTGCTATTTTTTACCACACTAAAGTCTCCATGCCTAATACAGATGTTAATGTTATAATTTGATATTCTTAAATATGTGTCTGGACAGGCCTCTGACTGAAATGTGATTGCCATATTGTCAATAGGCCGTTTCAGAAACAGATTACAGGATTATCCTAAACAAAAGGCATTAACCACACTCTCACTGCAGCTTAAGGGATCAAAGTGGCAGCTGTAAAACAACAGGACACAAGTCAAAACTGAAAGGATAAACCCAATTCTTTGTTATATTTATTTTTCTGTCTGATGAAAAATGGATTGGGATCTTAAGGCGTTTAGCTATGAAGAAAACGTGCTCCTTTTGAAATTGAAAGAAAAGTGTTTTTTTTTTTTAATAATTGTATTAATAATAATAATACTTTTTTTCACCTGCAGTTAAATAAAATACTTTACGAGCATCATACATTTACAATAAAAGCGCGCCGAATGAACCGGATTAGAGACGGAGAAACAGTTTTCGGGTTCTTCTATTAGTAGCTATCCAGCGTGCTGAAATGATGGAGAGACGAGGAGCGTCTAATATAGCGTCTATTCAAAACAGGCTTCTTCTTCTTTTTTTTTTTTTTTTTTTCAAGCGGACATTAAGCTGTTGATATCGCCTTTTTTTAACGAATAAACACTTTTCTCCTCCAATTATTTAAACTCGTTATCCCCTTGTCCTTTGATCGGACAAGTGCGCGTGTGCTCCGTTTGCATTCATAAATCCGAGCGCCTTTTTGCTGAATAAACGTATTGACACGAGCGAACAAAAGAGCCACCCGTTCCTCCTCTACACAGACCATGGCAGCACTATGAATATTAATGTAAACAGTGGCGCTTTGTGTCGAGGCCAGAGGCTGCGGGACTCTACAGGAACAATGAGTCTTGCCACCTCATCCTCCTTCTCGCTATATCCGACAGGTCAATTTAAATGTAGCAATAACAAAATTAATATTAATAGGAATGATAATACACAATTAAAATAACAATAATAGTAGCAGAAATGTAACGGAAATTGTTAACTAAACACGCTCAACAAAACTGGGATCGAAAAAAAAGAAAAGTGTTTTCGTATATTTTCTGGAATTTTTTTCCCAGTTTGCGTATCGTTTTACCAGCTTAAATATTACGTTTTATATACGACAACTGTTACAATTAATGCGTTGTCAAAGGGTGCAAAAAATAAAGCAGCAAATCCATAGTGCACAAAAACTTTGGACTTTTTATTTTTGCACTTAAGTACGCGTATCTTATTTTGTAATTTTATGACTAAAATTGCGTTTACGTTTCTCGTGGACGTACAAAAACTTTTTTAACGACGAGATTATTTAATTGACCAGTCTGGTGTTTAAAGACAATTGGCAGTCTGTATAATTTTACTCGGCTATATAGTGTCGTTGTACATGATATTACTGTGTGTGTTGTCCTTGTCCTTGAATTGTGTGCGCGCCTGGAGAAGGTTATCTGACTCAACTGTTTTATGTGCTTGGCACTGCGGTAGAGGCTCGTGCTCACGGACGACTGCGGAACAACACGCCGCCGGGCCAGTCATTCACTCAGCACAACGCACACCATCTATTTAGGGTAACAATTACAGATTCATTTGTTTAAGATCTGGTTTGAAGAGCCAGTAAAACAACAGACAACAAGAATCGAAATATTTCTCACTGTGGTCGGCAGGGGCCTGTAGCCTGAAATGCAACATAATTTAAAAGCCAAATATTGTGTTTACGCATTTTAAGATATGGTATAAATAAACAAACATCTAAAATGCAATTTAGGGGACTATTAAAGACGAAAAAACTATTTAAAATGTTGACGTGTTTCTGATATAAAACAATCCGCCTGTGTAAAACAGACAAAGCGATAGAAATGACAAACTAACCGCATAAAAGGATACAATACAAGTGTCCGTTCATTTTAGCTCGTTGTTTTAAACATAAAAGGCACGAGAAGATGGAGATTACACGCGCGTGCCATCGCTGTCTTGCTTTCGAGAAGACACGCCCAAAACGATTCCCCCTCCAGGCCTTTGTATTCTCCTTAAATTCAGAATCGAAATCGCTAGCTCGTTGTTTATATGCGTAAAATTGTGGAATAGCCATTAAAAGCTAACATTTTGTACGTGGCATACATTTATAGCCGGATCTCGTGCGCAATCGCAAGACGTGATATTTTTGCTCTGATTCAGTCCAAAACGATGGATGCAAAATATCCCCTCCCCCCTCCGAGTGACTCCAGCCTTTTCTTTGCCTTTGCTCTCTGTGGGCTCTCAGCCTCCGAGGCATCGTGTTTTGTCTCCGAGATCGAGTCTCGAGCATCCTTTCTGCAAGAGGCATGTGCCCTCTTACGCCCTTTTCATCTCGGCGATTTCTGCGCGCTTCCTCTGTCCGAAAATACCAACTATGTCGGTGTTTTCGGGAAATGTTCTTACCTTTCCTACGTTTTGAAATATTTTACATGTGGCACAAAACGCCATTATATCTCATTTGATGCGTCGATGCCGCGACTGCGAGCGGTCCTCGTGTGCGTGCCAGTATCGTTTTACTTACACCGGGCTAATCGCTAATCTTGTTTACAAAATCCGAGATTAGATTTGATGTATCGTGTACACTTTTGGCACACACATGTATGTCTATACTAATATTAAAATATACAGTATTTCAAGGAATTTCTCATTTTTGTTATTCAAAGACACTGACGTGTTACAAATATGTTCGCCTTCATTGATTAAATTGCTGATGAGAGTGTTGATTAGAGATGTACAATCTTGTGATTTGGTGTCAGACTGAACCGATATTTGTCTTTATTCACATTTAGATACAAAGAGCCATACTTACAGTAACCATTCTTGATGCACAAGGATGATAGTGATCTAGGTCCTTCAATTCTTAGGTCTTCTGGCCGACTTGTAGATATTACACAGGGATGACACAGGCAGCGGTAATGTCAACTTCCAAAGGAAAAGAAAAAAAAAGAAAAAGGAAAAAAGACAGTCTTCACCAGGAAATCTCAGCCCGTGCGATTGTAGGTTTCCTCAGCAGTGTGAAAATGAGGAGACGGGGTTTCTTCAGAATGATGATGAGAGAGAGATTTCTCTCCGCGTGGCGTGGGCGATGGTTCAGAAAAAAGAGAAGCAGTGATCCCCGGTAGGGTGTGTCCAGGGGAGGGTGTTGTGGTTCTGCCGTTGTGTGTATATTTCCCAGCTCCTCGCAAGCTTCTTCTGTGCCTCTGCTGCAATGTTCTTCTTTTATGTGTCCTTCTGGCTGGCAAAGCTGGCTGCTGATTGGCTAATTGTGCAGGGAGGGTACTACATGGCAGCCATTGCGATGCGCTCCTTTCCCATTATCCTCTTCTCCCCTTCAGGAGATCACTGAAAGCCCCCAGTCCCTACACACCCAATACCCCCACCTCCGTCCACTCTTACTGCTCCCCCAAACACGCACGCCGAGCTGAGTGAATAGAGCTCCACCTGCACACGGAACAGATGGGGGCAAAAAAAAAGAAGAAAAAAAAAAAGACAGGAGCCATGCTTTCTCCTTCACTTTGCCCCCACCTCTCTCTCTCTCTCTCTCTCTTATCCCCTTACTCAGAGATGGATTTTTCCCCTCAGTTACACATTATTTGTCCTAGTAGTGAAGCTCTTTCCACCCGTCCTCAAGTCCGATGTATTTCTTGGGAAGCGGGCGGGGGGGTAAAATAAGTCTGGTGGGTTTTTATTTTGAGTGCTGAGAAGAACGTCTCCCAGTGAAGGTCGGTTGTGGATGCAAGCGTGTGGTTGACATACCTGCGCCATCTCTAAGGACAAACCTGCTGTTACTTAACCAATTCTGTATGTTAGAAACACAACGGCGTGTGGATTACATAATCGCTGGAAATGACATTTACAATCGCCGTGCTGATGAATTCCTAGAACTTATTATGCATCAAGATCCGTCCTTTAGCGTCCATGACATCTAGACGTGACACGTTAAAGCCGTTATATAATCACGCGACCAAAGCATAGCGCATTGGAAAACCAGCCCATGCAGTATGTATGATCAGGCAAAAAGCAAGTTCCAACTCATTGTTCCTCGGTGGCGGTGATATTAGAAACGGAGACAGTGATTGCAGCGGTTGTCATCTCCAGCTCCCTTCCCCCTTTCCAGTCTCCGAGAGTGGGTAGCGCTCACCGAGACAGGCTGTTTGGTCTCATCTATAATGCATCTCCTGCCCCAGGACTTGATGTGTGACAAATGACCTATTTCTGCACAGACCCCCACAGGGCCTTGACCTGAGGGAGCACGTGCCGTGATGTGCCCTTTTTGCGTCCATATCTCAGTTTGTGATTGCGTGCAGGCGGATTGAGTTGGCAGTTGCTTAGGTGCGTGTCTGCGCCAGAGCCTATATGGCTGAAGTTTCCTGCCGAGCATGTAGGCATATGGTAATGTATTCCGAGCTGATGAGGTGTGAGGGGGTGCGTTTATTTTGGTCTGTTTATCCGAGACCACCGGTCCGCGTCGGCTCGAAATGACCTTGCAGAAATCTCGGTTGGCATGGTGTCTTCAAGAGAAGTTCTCTGTGATTATGCAGATCGCAGACAGTCATAGCTCAGGTATCAGGCAACAGAAGTCAGAGAGCTGCGGAGTGGGTGGTTTTGTCGTTGGCGTGAAAGGCGCCGTAATGCAGATCAGGAAAAGCAGCATTTTATCGGTGTGTCTGCAGTGCCGTAATCTACACAATTATATGTATTTTGGCTAATGAGCTCCACGCAAATCAGCTGAGCGTGTGGGCAGAGCGTGTGCAAACTCGTTAACCTTTCGCTAATCCGGAGAGAGCAGATTGTTGGAAAATGTCGGGTTACAGGTTAACAGTGACAGCCAAGCATCCTCCAGTAATCTCCACTCACGGGGCGCTGGGGTGCGGATGCTGATCTCGGTGCCATCTCATCCCTGGCAGAGAGTGTAAAGAGTACTGGAAAAACATACTTGAGTAAAAGTATGGATACCTTATGTAAAATGTCACCAATTCCAAGAAGAGTTGAGTAAAAAGAAGTAAGTAAAAGTCATACAGTATGTAATTTGTAAAGAACTTAAGTATTTTGCTTGTACTAAATTAGGCTAAAAAAAACACCAAGAATTGTGAAAAACAAGAAACTTATTTATGTTATCTTATTTACTTATTTAAATCCCTATTAATGAGGATTTATTTCCAAATATAGAAATGTAGAAAAAAAGACATTTTGCTCCTCAATGTTTCAAAAGGAAAAGGTAGTTAAAAACAAACAAAAAGTCAGTCTCAGTCAAACTCAAATGTGCCATAAAAAGTACAACTGATAATTCATGTTCACGTGATAAATAGCATCCAGTACCCTCAGCATCCTGCCGATGGCGATATTGCCTCGTCCGCCCAAGAATTTAAAGGCGGTAGAAAAACGATGCCAACCATTCGCGTGCAATCACAATGTAACAAGTAACAGTAAATGTTCATTCAAATGTAGAGTAAAGAGTACATATACTCAATCAAAAAAGTAGTGAGTAATCGTTGCTTACGCTTCAGATACAAGTACAAAGTAACCAAAAATACTCAATTACTCAAGTACTTTACACCACTGCTCTCTCGGCTCTCCTCCGCGACTTTTCTTGTATTTCTTGTCTTGCATCTCTACCCAAGTCAGATCGGGAGTGTGGGCCCTGTCTGATATTTTACATAATTGCCTTACATAAGTAGCCAGCTCAGCTCAGAGCTTGGATGATATTAGCGTCTATGAATATTGCATGAGGAAGGCACTCGTTAAGCGTTAATAAGAGGATAGAGATGGACCCCGCTGTCAATCTGTCTTAACCCCACCCACTCTGCTCTGTCAGGCCGCGACATGCAGAAAACTGCTTATGGGGATGGATGGAGGGCACCGAGGAGGAGGAGGAGAAGAGGGGAAAGATTCCGCCATTAGGTACGGGTGTTGTTTTCTGCTTTGTAAGCCGATGAAAAGCATCACTTGTGGCACAAAGAGCCCGTTGCCTATAGTTCCTCATGCTTCACGTTCACACCTACTATGAATAAAGCAGCTAATTGCACAGGCTCATTAGGGTTCTTCACTGGCAGTGGGACGGCTGGATCCAGCTCATGGGTAAGAGGGCATCTGAAGCACCTGTTCACCACCCCGATTCAGAGGATCAAGCATGGCGCTTGCTCCGAGCTCTTTTAGTAATTTTACTGATGATTTTAGTGTTCAAGGACCTCATCAGAAGAGCCGATTAAGGGTCTGATGCTTTTGTTCCCCGTGGCATTACGGCACAAGAGACTCTTTCAAAGATCATTGATTTAAGCCACTTTTTATGGGCTTTAAAAAAACGCAGTTGTTGTGGAAATGCGGCCGGTGGATGGGCTGGTTTTTAAGCCGATAACACAAAAGTGACTCTTTTACATTTGCAAAACGGTAGATTAATATTTTATGGAAAGAAAGAGTGTTAAAATGGCACTGAATATGCTTAGCACCAGTGCAGGAGATATGACTGTGTGAAACAGATGTGTTCTATTGCCTCAGCTCGTGTTATCCCCCCTTATAATGATCTGAAGTCATGGATTCCAGAAGCTCCAGTTTGGTGATAAAGAGGATTTTGTACGTTTTTATTTTAATTGGCAGAATATAATTTTTTTTTACCGTTTAAACTAAATATATTAAATTAAAGCACAAAAATAGCAGGGTGTTCAAATACTTATTCCTCACTATATATGTACATATTTAATAGATCCGAGCGTAAATATTAGACAAGTGCTCAGTACAAATTCTATATATGTCATTGTTTATGGCTAAGAATAGACATATGCATTTACGTGCATGTAAATATATGTATGTTCTATATGTACATGTGAAATATGGCCAGTGATTTTCTTCGTAGTATACTCATATTACTACAAATATAAAGAATAGTAAAGGTTTCTAATTCCTAAATTTTAACCAAGTAATTTTAA
>SOMO01000182.1:201777-224703 GCA_028128575.1 Paedocypris carbunculus | reverse complement strand
GAATTTCTCGATGCTTCATTTAAAAATAAACCAGAACTAATACTTCACATCAGACTGCATCATCTCATCTATCTTTTTTCCAGTGTGTTCTTCCTACACAAGAAGGCCATTAGTGCGCTTCACTCCCTGCTGTGCAGTCACGACGCAGACCCCCGCTATATAGACCCCCAGGTTCGCTCTCACATCGCACAGCTGTACCTGCCAATCATCCCTATCGTCATGGAGACGCTCCCCCAGCTTCACGACTTCACTGGTTAGACTCACTTACTTACAATAGTAGAGTCTGATAATGTATCTCTTTTTCAAATGAAACCATTAGAAGCCAAATAAGGACTAATTTCAGACAATAATGCTTTTGTGTTTTATGGTTCTGTTTTTAGACACGTCTGCTCAGCGTGGACGTCATACCTCGGCCTTCATAGATGAGGGCGACACGGACAATGGCACCATCAACCAGTCCATTGCGATGGCGATTGCTGGATCACCACTCCCACATGCTAAAGCCACGCCCTTCTCTCTGCCTGCCGTGGTCTGTTGTTTTTGAAATATTGAAATATTTTGAAATCTATACATTTTTTTAAAGGCAGTTAACTGTTTAGGATGATAATGTTGTGTTGCATGTTTTACCCAAAACACAATATTTACTATGATGCTTTTAATTCTTTGAGACAGTTAAAACTGTGAAAAGCGCCTTACTAATGCTCAGAACTTGAACTTAATATTACTATGCTTTTAAGCTGTGTGTGATTTTTAATTGGATAATACAAATTGAAATGCTGGTGAATGTGCACTTCACTGGATTAAAAGCAGAGCACCAATTTCGATATGGTTCGCCATATTGACACTTACTTATATTACTTACTGTTCCATACATGGTAAAATATGTTAATTATCCTCTGTTGGCACTTTAAATTTGCAACAGTTCTTGATGCCACCACTAGGTGGACGACAAGCTCTGCTTTTTTTCCCGTTGATGACTACAGTAGCGCTTTTCAACACATGGGGGCGTTTAGAGCTCTTGTCCTGTTTTTTGTTGATCCGCTAACCTTAAGTCTGAGTAGATTGATATATTATTAGAATGTTTTGTTGTTTTTTCCATCTTAGTCTTCTGAATCCTTCCATGAGCGGCTGGATACGATGTGAATTCCTCATAATTCCAGTCGTTTGTTTAAATGGCTGTGTTTGTTTTGTCAGGCGGGCCGTCAGTGTAGCGCTCTCTCGGCCGAGTGTAGCAGAACTCTTCTGGTCTGTTTCCTTTGGGTGCTGAAGAATGCAGATGCTTGTCTACTGGAACGCTGGCTTTCCGACCTGTCCGTTCCTCAGATCAACCGCTTGCTGGATCTGCTTCACCTCTGTCTTTCCTGTTTTGAGTATAAGGTGTCGATTCTCGTCTCACTTGATTAAAATCAAACACACTTGCAGATTCTTTCCTTGGGTTTGGCTGTTTTTGATCATTCTGTCTGTTTTGCTGCATTTTAGGGGAAGAAGACGCTGGAAAGAATCAACAGCCTGACTTTTAAGAAGTCTCAAGACATGAAAGCCCGTCTGGAGGAGGCCATACTGGGTACCATCGGTGCCAGACAGGAGATGGTCCGTCGCTGCAGAGGTAAAGCAGATGATTTTCTAGCTGTCCACACACACAGTAAACTTTATTCATCCGGGTTTATTCAGAGAGAAGTCCATACGGAGGTCAGGAGAATGTCCGATGGAGGAAGAACGTCACCCACTGGAGACAGAATGCAGACCGTGTGGACAAGTGTGTCTTTTTTTTTTTTTTTTCANATTTGGCTACTGAAGCTGCTTTAATAGTTCTGGACACTTTGGAGATCATCGTCAAAGTAATGGAGTCATGGTCAGCGGGATCTCATCGCCAGATAGTTAACGTGTAATCTCGTGTGCCTGCAGACCGTGGTGATGTCAGAGCTGAAAGAGAGCGTGCTGGGTGGCGTTCTCCGAGTTCTTCTCCACAGTATGGCAGGAAACCAAAGCGCGCTGTTCTTGCAGCATTGCTTCAGCACACAGAGAGCTTTGGTCTTCAAGGTTGGTCCCAATGTCTCAAGCATTCACATCATTATTCCAGACACATACGGCGTAAATCACAGGAATTAAGAAGCACTCAAGTAGGATTTCTGATTTTAGTTTCCGGAGATGTTGTTTGAAGAGGACACCGAGCTCTGCGCCGATCTGTGTTTGCGTCTGCTGCGTCACTGCAGCAGCAGCGTCAGCTCCGTGCGGAGTCACGCCAGCGCTTCCCTTTACCTGCTCATGAGACAAAACTTCGAGATCGGCAACGTAAGAGACACCACACATGGTTTTAAAAATATATCATTGTCACATGATGTGAATTTTGCCGGTGTTTGTGCAGAACTTTGCCCGCGTGAAGATGCAGGTCACCATGTCTCTGTCTTCACTGGTGGGAACTTCTCAGACTTTCAACGAAGAGCATTTACGTCGTTCTTTAAAGACCATTCTGACGTATGCTGAAGATGATCTGGAGCTCAGAGATTCACCCTTTCCTGAGCAGGTATGAGATTGTTTTGGAGTCAGTCGTGATAAGACCAGTATTAGGCTGTTTTGGTTACAAATGTATAATTTTTGCTTTCTCTTCTTGTGATTTTTGCAGGTGCAGGATCTTGTGTTTAACCTGCACATGATTCTCACAGACACAGTGAAGATGAAGGAACACCAGCAAGACCCAGAAATGCTTCTTGACCTCATGTACAGGTCTCTGTTCTCCCAACGCACATCCAAATCACACAAACTATACAGTGGTACCTCCACTTACGAATGACTCTGTTAACAAACATTTTCTTTCACATTGGACGTTGTCTAGAAAATATTGTCACTTTTTACGAAGCTATTATACTATATGATAGGCCACATGTTGTAGCTACAAGAATGTTAACCAAGTTTTTTTTCTTACCACTAATATGCAGGGAGATCTTTTGAGTGAAACATGCAAGTCCATGAGTCCAGACGTGTAAAACAGTTTTTTTTCTGTCTTAACTTTACACACGACAAGTAAACAAAAAAAAAACAATTTTCACAAGTAACATGGTCACGGATATCTTACTTTCTATCCACTGATTTTGTTGACGAAGCGGAGTTGTTGTGTTGTGAAACTGCGACACCCATTGGTGGAGAAAGGCAATGCAGCTGGAGTTGTTAAACGAGACACGAAGAAATAGTGTTCGAATGCAACCAATCGCCAAGTTTTTTTGCAACAACAACATTACAGAGAAAAGACGTTCAAAACAGTCTGTGTTTTAGTCACATATTAGTATTAGGACCGAATTTTCGTATTTTCATGCAAAATGCAACTCATTTTATGAAAATTGTCGGCACAACTAAATTTTTTTTAAGAGAGGTACCTCTGTACTACAATTCTTACAATGTCAAATATTTTTGTTGTAGGATTGCAAAGGGATATCAGAATTCTCCAGACCTGAGACTGACGTGGTTGCAGAACATGGCAGGGAAACACTCTGAGAGAGGAAACCACGCTGAGGCGGCACACTGCCTGGTGCACAGCGCCGCCCTGGTGGCCGAATATCTCAACATGCTTGAAGATTGTCGTTACCTACCTATCGGATGTGTTTCCTTTCAGGTTACTAACAATTTTATTTTGTGAACTTAATGTGTTTCTTAAAAAATTTGAGAGTTGTGTTGTTTTTGCTCTCACGCTTATCTGCAAATGTATACAAATGCGTAGCAGCTCGTCTTGTGACACGATATGGACAAAATTACAAGGATAGATAACAAAGGCCATGTTAAATTGATGCGTATGTTCAGACAGTCTGAGCGAACAAACTCAATTCTTTGTTGGACTCAAAATGGAAACAATTCCCATGTTCGGAATAATTAAATTACAATGAAATGTATTTGATAAACGCAGCCACAAAGGAATGTGTAACCTTTTATTTCATAATAAGCTTTTATTAAAGGAGTGAAATTGCATCACGAACCACATGTAATTACAAGCAATTCCACAGAGAGCCCACATTTTTTTGATTACTTCAATAATTGGGTCCATATAAAATCTAAAAAATGTTTAAAAATTGACTGCGTGCCTTTCAACTCAACTTGGAAATTAATGTTTGTCTTTAATGTGAGAAAAAATCAGGAATTAGGGTTTTATTAAAATGTCGCACCTTTCATTCTGATGCGCCTGATATTTTACATCTAGATTATAGATCAATAAGTACGGTAGATCTTATTTTCAGATGTTGTTTGAAATTTCAAAAGCTTAAATATTGTGTTTAAAACACACTGTATATATGCTAAAATTCCAGCCATTTTTTTTACTTGCTTTTCACAGCTTAAAAAATAATTTAAAAAAAAAAAAACAATTATGCTTTATCATGTGACATTTCTTATTTCACAGAGCATTTCTTCGAATGTGCTGGAGGAGTCGGCGGTGTCCGATGATATCCTGTCCCCAGAGGAAGAGGGCATCTGTTCAGGGAAATACTTCAGTGAGTCCGGACTTGTGGGACTTTTGGAGCAGGCAGCTGCTTCTTTCAACATGGTGAGAGCTCCAACTTCTTCATCATGGAAGCCAAGTGTGTTCTGGAGATTTAGAGTCTTCACCAAGCCAGCTCTGCAAATTTTACGATATTGTAAACATCTAGCGGTGCTCTCTCCTCGCCAGGCTGCCATGTACGAAGCCATAAATGAGGTCTACAAGATCCTCTGTCCCATCCATGAGGCCAACAGAGACTTCAAGAAGCTCGCATCCGTCCACGGCAAACTGCAGGACGCCTTTAACAAAGTGTACAATCAGGTTTGTGCAGCGTGTGTTAAATGTGTCGAGCAGAGCGTCACTGTTTATTTTACGAGTCCTTCCACCGTGTGTGGTTTACTGAGAAGTTATGTATTTGATGGATGTGCTTTCTCTGTGTTTTGTCGGCGGTGATGTCTCTCCCGCTGGGTCTGTACACAGAGCTCGGGATGGGAGGTGAGGCTGATCGCTTTAATCACAACCATATGTTGCGAGCGTTGTTCTAATGACTAATTTTTGTTTCTTTTTTTTTTTTTTTTTTTAATCTCTCCCGACGGCTCTGATCTTCTCGGTTTGAAACGCTTGGATGTTGCCTGGTAAGTGAACATGAACTTGGCTCATTCCGAGGTTTAGTCTCTCTGACTCACTTATGTAAGGCCATTTCACAAGAAAGGCAAAAGTCACAGTTGTCCTCGAGCACATGTGTACACACTCCCTCCTCCACCCATCTATCTTCTGCCTTTAGGCTAGACAGCATTTTATGTGCTTTTATGTACCACTCAGTGATGTCTCCTGCCCTCTTTTAGACCTTAGAGGATGTTTGGGACCTATTTCCGTGTGGGCTTCTACGGATGTCGGTTTGGAGATCTGGAGGAGCAGGAGTTTGTTTACAAGGAACCTTCAATTACCAAACTAGCTGAGATTTCACACAGACTGGAGGTATGTGGCAAGTGATTGAAATGGCCTCGTGATTGTTGACTTTAATGATTATTAGTGTGCTGCTGATATTGTGCTTTCGATGACGAATGCTTTTTTTTTTGGTTTGGTAGGAATTCTACTCGGAACGATTTGGTGATGAGGTAGTTGCAATCATCAAGGACTCCAACCCTGTGGATAAGAACAAATTGGATCCAAATAAGGTCAGAGGAAGTGCAATCTGTTTCCGTCCTGTGTGTGTGTGTGTGCGTCTGTGTGTGCGTGTGTGTCAGACAGACATATATGATTTTATTTGCTCAATAACGAAACAGTAGCCACGCAGAGACACTTTTATTGTGTTTTATTTCATTTATTTATTAATTTATTTGGGGGGAGGGGTATTTTGTCCCCTTTTAACCCTAAAAATCTGGACTTGTGCTGAAAATTCTCACAAATACAGTAATGATACATCGTAATTTATAAATATTTACACACCTGTATTTAATGACTGTTCATTCTAGGCCTACCTTCAGATCACATATGTGGAGCCCTTTTTTGACACGTACGAGCTGAAGGAGCGCATCACATACTTTGACAAGAACTACAATCTGCGCACGTTCATGTACTGCACGCCGTTCACTCTCGACGGCCGCGCCCACGGGGACCTGCATGAGCAGTACAAGCGCAAGACCATCCTCACCACTTCACACGCCTTCCCCTACATCAAGACCCGCATCAACGTCATTCACAAAGAGGAGGTGTGGGAGTCGTATGAATTATGAATCGCAACACGTACGTTATTAAGAGGCATGTTCTCTTTTCCACAGATCATTCTGATGCCCATCGAAGTGGCTATTGAAGATATGCAGAAGAAAACCCAGGAATTGGCTTTTGCCACCCATCAGGATCCGGCTGATCCAAAGATGCTGCAGATGGTTCTCCAGGGCTGTGTGGGCACCACGGTTAATCAGGTGGCGTGTTGTTTAACCTCTCTGCCTTTTTTTTTTTTAAACTCAACTACATGTTTTTCAGGGTCCTCTGGAAGTGGCTCAGGTCTTCCTGTCGGAAATTCCAGACGACCCCAAACTTTTCCGCCATCATAACAAACTGCGCCTCTGCTTTAAGGACTTTAGTAAAAGGTTGAAATCTGTTTAGCTCTTATATTGTTACCAAATCTTATTTTTCATGTGTGCGCTAGTGCCGAGTGACTCATTTAATGTTCATCTTTGTGCCCCTCAGGTGTGAGGATGCGCTGAAGAAGAACAAGTCTCTGATTGGTCCAGATCAGAAGGAGTATCACCGAGAGTTGGAGAGAAACTACACTAAGTTGAGAGAAGCGCTATTTCCACTCATCAACCGCAAAATCCCACAGTTATATAGACCTCTGCCTATGCCCACCACTCCCACTCAAAGGTATCGCCACATTCGCTTCCCTCCCTCAGTTGGTTGTTTCATCGGATGAGAATGGCTGTTGCTTGTCTCCACAGGAACTCTCTCAGCCGCTCCAGTTTTCGGCGAGTGGAGTGCTGAGGTGTGTAGCGGCTGAGTGGATGTAAAACCAGACAGAACACACACTCCATCATTTAACCCCCACCTACACATAGACACCGCACATTCCTCTCTCATGCACAAGCCCGAGCCTCCTCCCTCTCTCTCTCTCTCTCTCTCTCTCTCTCCTCATCTGGATGATTGAGGGAGCTTGACTGTGTTTACTTTGAGCGGTTATCTGCTGTAAACAGAGTCATTATGGCGTTCATGGGCATAGCTGGTCACAGCCGTCATCAAAACCGGAAAGCCACGTGCTTCTTGCTCAACATCCGAGGTGAATTGTGGCTTAAACCTGGCCGCAGTCGTCCAGATGCACCTCCTTTGTTTGTTTGTGTGTGCAGAAACCCTTGTATTTATTTTTGATTTATCAGATTGCACTTGGTGGATTAAACTATGCCAGGCTTTTTGTTTTCTTGTCTAACCACTGACAGGCCTCACTGACAATGAGCTTAAGATGCGTCTAATCCACCAATCTGTCACCAGACACCAGCTTTAGTGCAAACACTCTCGGAATCCTGCTATTGCCCCAATCAGCGGTATTGATGAGCAAATAAGCTGGATTTGTTTCTAGACTGTTGAATGTATGAAACGAACCTTTTAGGTTGGAGAGAATTGGCAAATATGGGGCATTTTTGTTGATATTAATTGTGGGGAAATCTAAGCACCAATAGTTAAAAGCACTGCCCAAACGTCTACAACAATGGCGACCTGCTGTGGTGAATGCACAATTCTGTGAAACAATACAATTGTGAATCCAAAGTTTAAGTAGAAAAGTGTAGAATGTGTTCAATGTGGTTATGTGATTCTAGTTCTAAATGTCATTAGCCGACCTACTGTAATGTTCTTCTTGCACTATATTGTGTGATCTTGACTGCCTGTCTTTCCACATACTGTACACGTTGCCGAACTAGATACTGTATTTTACTAGCCTATTTTTATATTTATTAATGTTCATGTGTTTTTTTTTTCCCCCAGTGGAATAATTTACGTTTTGTACTCGTTGCTCTTTCTGTTCTGAAATGACTAAAGGAAAAAAAATGTTTTAGATGAAATCATAATCAACTGTACAAATGTAAAATCTGTTTTGATAAAGAAGTTTTGTTGATAATTGATTTATTCAAATGTTTTATTTGCTTTTGTTGTCCTTTCTTGCTCAAAAACTGTTCTTCTGCACATTGCGCAGTTCCTCAATGGCACGACGAGACCGAAAGGACACGATTTGCCTTTGGCTCGGTGACCAATTCATAACTTCAAATTCATATGTGATTAATTACACTAGTTGTGCGCGTGAACAATGCATGACGTCATGCTCCTGTGACGTCGGTTCTCGCGCATCAAAGCCCTGACAGCCGGTGTCCTTCAGCTTTATAATTGCTTTTAATTAGTCATCCTTATTATTCTATATATATACTGGTGATTTAAACAACGAGATTTGATTGTTTTACCCAGTGCACTTTAAAGACTGTTCACCCCCGACTATTTTGTCCGAGGTATTACCAAGCTAATTGTTTTTTTTCTCCTTCATTACTTAACTGAAAGTCATTTTCGAGCAAGAGAGCGGCACATATTTGGTGCGGATGATGGGATTAGACTGGGGTTTGTGTTGGCTCTTTAAGAGCGGAGGGAAGGAGGGAGGGGTTCACCTCACTCACGGCTTAGCTGCGGTGTTTTTGTCTCTGTCAGTGAGACTGCTGCTGCTGGCCTTATCGACCGAGCTGAGGGGACTGAAAGGGGGTAGGTGACAATCACAACACGCGCTGTTTCACCGGCTTATTGTGTTTTATGTGAGAAACACACGGTGCGGGAATAGATCACACTCGCGGCGTCATTCCGCGCGCGATGCTTCAGTCTTTGTGTCGCTTTTTCCCCTGAGTTGCAAAGTAACGGGACCGCGATGGATAGCACGCCTTTAAACCAACTTCTTTTTTTCCCCGTGGTCCTATTGATGCGTTCTTAAGGGGGAGCTTGTGTGGATTTGACCAGCAATAATTTGGAAAGCGCGTGTATCGGCTGATTTATTGTTATTTTAGGCTAACGGAAATTGCACGGCGCCTTTCATTGGGAGCGTGTGATGCGTTTGTGGCTCGCGCACGAGTTCAGATTCACGCGCGCAAAACTGTGGCAGAGCTGGAGGAGAAATAGCATTATTTTGATATTAGATATGGAAGACCATTATGTGT
Source organism: Paedocypris carbunculus (assembly GCA_028128575.1). Lineage (NCBI taxonomy): Eukaryota > Metazoa > Chordata > Actinopteri > Cypriniformes > Paedocypris > Paedocypris carbunculus. The sequence continues at coordinate 215,559 of SOMO01000182.1, read as the reverse complement.
TAAGAGTGATAGGAGTGTCAATATGGTGCGTGCTTCGTTTATAAGTGCGTTGATGACGCATCGGGTTAAATTCATCATTCAATAAAAGCCCCGTGACTGCTGTGACTCGGGGGAGAGGGTGGAACTCTGGAGTTGTTCATGACTTCCAGATGTTCATCACTGTGTGCAGTGGTTTTGAATTCGTGGGTTTTGTCTTGCATTTATTTGGTTAATGTGGGGTTTAGCACGTGCACCTCAGTGTTTCTTGGCTAATCTGGCTTTGATTTGTTGATCTTGATCAATATGGAAAGTCTGGTTTTCAGGATCTTCTGAAATATAGTCCAGATATGCGTCTTTACGGAATGTTGTTTGGTTGACTTTAATTTCTCTATATTTGGTTTTCTTTTATAATCCGCAATTACACTCGTTGATTTGTGGCCAAAGTTCTAGTTTTACTTAATCAAAACTAGATTTTTTTACGTAATCAATGAGCGTTTATTGCGCGTCTCCAGAACGCGCCCAAAAGCGCGCGCCCGCGGAATGCGTGTCTTTTGGCGCGAGAGGTGAAGTCGTGGAATTCCTCGCGCAGGAATGTGTCGTTGTAAACTCCATTTGGATGGTGGGCCACACGCTGGGCTCTGGATGTTGTTTGACATACTAATGGATGGAAGCAACAGGGTGACGCGAAGGGGTCTCAGACTTTTAATTTGTTTTGGGGTCTCGACTTCTCACTTAACGACTGACATCTTCTTTGTACCCAGCCGGAAGCCTCAAATGAGTTCTCAGGGGAAGGAGTTTAAATGCGGAACAAATTGTCGCCTTATTCACAGATGTATTTATAGATGATGATGATGATGTTTATGCACTGGTACATAACTGGGAGCGTCATTATCTCCGTAGAGTTGTGGAAGCCTTTGTCTCAGCATTTTGTGCATGTTCATGTGTCACATTGAATTGGCCTTAATCTCTGTAAAGACTATTCTAGATTAGAAGTGTGTGATTCGGTCTGCTACATTAACTGTGATATTCAACAAAATCTGCAGAATGTCAAGCATAATCGCATCCCCAAGACTCACTGTCATGTTCTTTATACGAAAGGAATTTCGACTCTTTTTTTTGTAGGTTTTCTTTGTTTTTTTTTTTTTTGTATTCTAAAAAAATGAGCTTGCACCATGTCACACTTTGCACAATAATTTGTAGGTAAAATGTATAGCTACATGTGTATAATTTATAGTAATTTAAACTCCATTAAAACAGTACATTTTACTTGTAAAATTAATGTCAACTTGAAAAAAAAAGTTTGTACCAAGTGTTAAAAGAATTTTAGAACATTTTATGATGATTTTTTATGATGATTATTGCGGATTAGACATTATACGGGGAGTTCGAACACACAGAGTCTCAGTCTTTGCGGCCCGATGTTTCCGAGCGCTTTTCTGGCGTGTTGGTTGCTTTTTCACATGAGTCACAGACACATGCAGTTGCACTTTCCACTGGAAAGGTTTTGGGTTCCATGAGGCCTGGAGCCGGTGATGGCAAAACAAATGTTCCCTTTTGCCTGGCCATGAAATATGTTTCCTCTCTCTTCTCTGTTTACATTAGCAGAGTCGGACTAAAACCTAAAGTCTCTCCTACGCCGTGATGCTCGCAACCTCGTCGTGAGGATTAACACCGCGTTTACAGTTTGTCCGCTTTCGTTTCCCCCTCAGCGTTGCTCTATCGCTCATCACCCATAATCCCCTCTCTCGCAGGAATTTGTTAACTTTTCATAGGGGTAAATTTGGATGTCTGTGGTGGTTCCTGTTGCCCAACTCCACCCCGCAGGCCATTTCCTGTCGGAGGTCAGCACAATGACCAATGGCGTTGCGCCGTGTGTTTGCCGGGCTCGGGTGGTAACGTGAGCAGGGAGACGCCCCTCCTTTGGCTTGCGCTCACACTGTTTCTGAAGATGACGTCCATTGCTCCAGATCGCCCCTCAACGTACAAAACAGCTCCATGTGCTGACAATTTCCTGTTTTTTGGCACCAAAAAAGTTGGATCGTGACTTTAAATCGTCCCCAAGTTGAATCTGCTGGACCTCCAGTGGAGAATGTTCTTTGGATGACGACTCCATAGAGTGTCATGTGATGAAACAATGGGATTGAGTAGAAAGCAGAAGAGAGGACTCTTAATGGCCGAACCATGAGAAGATCCGTCTGTGGGTTTTCCTAAGCAGTCAGAGGAATCCACCAAGCCACCACAGTATTCACTTCACAGTCTGTAAAGTTCAAGATGGTTGTGCTGCGCAGAATATTTTTCTTTTTTTTTTAAAGAGGTATTTGCAGTGAGTCATTATGGGACGATTTTACCCCAGAAGTATTTTTACTCCAGACGTTCTGGTTTAAATATCACCCTTTGCTGTGTTGACCGCTCCTGTTGTCCTTCCTAGACCTCCATCCTCTCTCTCTCTGGCCTTTTCGTGGTCCTTCCTGCTAGGCGTGCTGTTTTGTTTTTCTGTCTCTTTGTGTTTTTCTCTCCCTCCCTGCGTTTGAAAGGCTTTGGATGGGAGGAAGCCATCACGTAGGCTCCTTTTCCTGTAACTCTTGCTCGACACAAGCTGCTCGTAGCTTCAGCCTGAGTTAAGATGGTGTAGAACGTGTCTCGTGTCTGATTTCTATGAAACTGTGATTAAACATCTAAAGACGCTTCTTTCGGTGGTAAATCTTCCCTTTTAAACTAATTTAGAGTCCAAACTTGAAAACAATGGAGCGTGTCTGTTCCGTCTGACCTTTGTGCTGAAACTAATCCTTTTGTTCAGTTGACATTCATTTAATTTAGATCCTCCAGGAAATATCGCAACAAATAATCCATATTTCAGATGTGTTTATGGCATTTAAGTTCTTTACTTTTTAGATTAGACTTTCCTCAAGAAGACTTTTTTTGTGTTTACTCTGCTCAAAGTTTTTGGAATCCGTCTTGAGCTTAAAAAATTAGTGCTTTTAAAATCTCTTTCTGCTGCTTTCACTTTGTTCTTTTCTTTCATACTCATCTCTTTCTCTTTTCTTTTTCCTTCACAATTATTTATCTTTATGCCAAGCTCTCTCTCTCTCTCTCTCTCTCTCTGTTAAACTCTCTCTCTCATAGTCAAACGTTTGTCTTTTATTTTTAACTCATTCATTCATTCATCTTCTACGGCTTCGTCCTTTAGGGTCACGGGGAGCTGGCACCTATCTCAGTGTCTTTGGGCCGGAGGCAGGATACACCCTCTTGATTGGTGACCAACCATTCGCAGAGCGGGACAAACAGACAAACACATTCATATACACAATCACACCTATGTGGTCAATTTTCTCATTTTAAGTTTTCTCCTTTCTCTCTCTCTCTCTCTCTCTCTCTAACTCTCTCTCTCTCTCTCCCTCTCTCTATCTTTCTCTCTTTCTCTCATTGCCTCTCTCTTTTTCTCATTCCCACTCTCTATCTGTCAAAATCACTTTACTTTTTTTGTCCAACTCGGTTCCTACATCTCTCTTGATCTGTCCTTCTCTGTCTCTTTCTCTCTCTGTCAAATTCACTCTGTCAAACTCACCCCTAACATATCTCTCTCTCTCGCTCACTTTCTGTTTCTGTCAAACTCACTGTCTTTACTTTCTAAATCTGTCTTGCATTCTCTCATTCTTTCTTTCCCTTTCTGTCAAACTCCCTTCCCTACTTTCTAAATCTCTCTGACCCCCCTTTACCTCTCATTCTTTCTATCAATCTCTCTCTCTTTCTGTCAAACTCACTCTCTCTACTTTCTAAATCTCTCTGACTCCATTTCTCCCTCTCTCTACCTCTTTCTTTCTCACTTCCCACCCTCTCTCTTTCTGTCTTTCTTTCTTTCTCTCTCTCCCTCCCTGTCTCTCTTTCTTTTTCACCCCCCCCCTCTCTTTGTCAATCTCACTCTCTCCACTTTCTAAATCTCTGTCTCTCTCTCTCTCTCTTTCTCCCTCTCTTTCTTTCTCTCTCTGTCTCTCTCTCTCTCTCTCCTTGTCAATCTCACTCTCTCCACTTTCTAAATCTCTGACTCTTTCCCTCCCTCTTTCTCTCTCTCTCTCTCTCTCTCTCTCTCTCTCTCTCTCTCTCTCCCTCTCCGTGTATATTAGAACCAGCTGTGGCGTGTGGGGTTGAATGAATGGCTCTTTGTGATTTGGCTGTCACTGCTGTATAAAGCACTGTTTCTTTCCCCGTCTAGATTCTGCCATGACAAAAGTGTTGAAACAATGTAACCTAATGTTCCTACTGTGATACTTACTTCACAAAAACATATAAATTAACCAATATGATGGTTGAGGTGCATTTCTGGCAATTGCGCTTAAGAAGAATGTGCACTTGACACTTGTGAGTTCAGCTGAGACTTTTGATGAGCAGAAATACTTGTGAAGATTTTTTTTTCCGTCTCCGTCTACGTTTCACCACAGAGCCAGAGTTGGTTCGTAAAGTGAGCCGTGATGGAGTGAAGGTCTTTGAGGTGGGTTTGCGGAGCTCCACAATGCCCTGGAATGTTTCGGAAGGTTCTGGAAGCCGTCTGCTCCCTGTCCGTCATTCTGGGTTGGTGTGGGTGACTCATTAGAACTGGGAACCTGCTAAAAAAGATTTGCCAAGTAACATGCTGTAGTGGTTGAGGAAGATGAGGGGTGTGTTGTGGTGGTAAGTGATGATGAGAGAGCCAAGACAAATTAGTCTTCCACACTGGAAACGTTTCTTTGGCGCTCAGTGGGAGGCGCCCGAAACTAAGGGTGTGGCCAAAGTAGCAGCAAAATCCTCAGAGTTCAGTCGGAACTTCATCGGTCAATCGTGTGCAGAACTTTCCCGTCCTACAGAGATTCATTAAAGTGACAGGACGGGGGACGACTTCTGAATAGGAGGAACCATCACAGTGAGTTATCTGAGACCACTAGAAAGGAGTTTGACTGCTATCGCTAGACGAGATACAAATTGCTCACACTTTTTTTTTCAGGGAGTTGATGTATATTTTGTTCCGTGATAAAGCCTGTAAATTCCATGTCATAGCCAAGAAAATAATCAGCTGGTTGCAAACGGACCTCGACGTTCACACACTGATAAAGAGACCTTTGAACATCGGCGGCTTTCAAACAAAGCCCCCCTAGTGTTTATCAGCTTCCCCGGGCTCATCTGAGTGAAACTAATGAACCTACTGACGTCTCTCCATGAAATCAGAAAAGCCTGTGTGGACTCGGTTGTTCTGCTTTCTCTTTCAAATTCCGCAAAGAATCTATTTTCCCGCTGCAGAATGTAATGAGCTGGAGATGTTGTACGTCCCTGATTGCTAATCTTTATCCTTTAGTGGTGGGTGGGGAAGACCCTGGAGGCAGGAGATGTCAACTTCCGCTGTTTCGGAATGCGAATCGGGAAAGTCGGCATAGATGTTCAGAGAGGAGCTTGTGGTTTTGGGCGGATAGATTCTGGAGGGTCCGCAGCGTTCCTCTGAGAATGACAGTGTGGTAATGCTGTGGGGGCGTGATGTGTGCTGTGGTCCGTTCACTGTCACCTCAATGGAACACTGTTTATTAGCAGACAAAGAGGGAAGAAGGTCAGCATGCCTTTACAGCCCCGTGGCTTGTGCTAGTCTTTCAGAGAAGACAGTGGGCTTGGTGGGCCGAAGAAGGTTGTTTGACCTCAAATACGCAGCGCAAAGCTTGAGCTTTGAAACACGAGCTGCATTAATTCTGTGTTGGCCTGTTCTCTCGCGTGAAGGACCTGGGTAATTTAGATTAGTCTCCGAGGTTCCATTTCAGATATTTTTTCATGTTAAAACGTATTTTGGATGGTTCTGGGGGGCTTCAGAGTGTGAATTTTCACACAAATTAAACAAAAAATATATATATTTCTGTTAAAAAAGTAGTACGATTTTTTTCTTGGAACAATGACAGATTGTTGGTTTTATTTTTATTTTAAGAAATTGCTGAAGACATATCTCATTAGAAGAAAATACAGGGATTTTAATTTGTATTTACCTTTAATGATTTTATTGCTAGTTAAGTTATTTTTAAATAGAATAGAATGTCTTTATTGTCATTGTATTGATGGTTTACAATCAAATGGTAAACGCTACTCTGTTGCAAAGGACAGAACAATTAAAAATACAATGAAACAAATGCAGATTTGGACTGTTAATTATTAATATGGGAGACTCTCTCTTATATAATCATGAATAAAAAGAACCTCAAATAAACTTGAAAAGAAACCTCAGTATCAGGTATCATTTATTCATTTACCATTAGTCTTGTGTGCATAACTACACTGCAGTGTTTGTGTGATGGTTTATTTGGTGAGGTAAGATGGAGATGGAGATGGAGAGGGTGGGCTGGATGTTTGTCATGCTGGGGGACTTGACTGAAGGCTCTAATTATGGCTCATCAACTGTCCCCCCGTCAACACACTTCACAACACTCACGCTTGCTTTTTCACACGTACACGCAAATCTGTCCATCGGCACCCACACACACACACAAATCACCCAGGCATTCGCAAACATTTTATGGCTGTGGCAAGGAAATAAAAAAAACCCACTAATTGAAGTGTTCTAATGTATATTTCCAGATGTATTACTGCAGTGCACTTGTGTGTTGTCAGATGTTTTTTGTTGTTGTATTTAGAGTTTTCGCATTGTTAGTATAAATTATAATAACCTTTTTATGTTTTTGGCTCATTGATAAAGATACGTATGTTTTTGTGCATGTATATTGTTAGTACATATACTGTTCAAATATATATATTTACACACATTATATACACTAAATATTATATATATACACTGTATATCCGCACACACACACACATATAACATACATACATAATCTTATAGTCACATGTTATTTATTCAATTGTGTGTGTGCATGCTGTATATTGTAGTTTTTTTGCTTCCGTTGTTGTGTTTTATGTATTTCTGACTGTTTTTCTATGCTTAAAATCCAATATGATTTTCTCAAAGCTTTGTTGAAGTAAAATCTGTGTATTAAAAAAGATATTTGGCCTCTCCAGAAGTTGGTTTTAAAGTGTGGCCTTTGAAATCAGAGCTTTGAAAGGAGAGAAAGTGAAAAGCTGACTAGAAGGACAGTGGGCATGAGAACTCATTATGACAAGCGCTGGAAAATGCCAAATAAGTTTAGTCAGTGTTTCCGTATGCCCTACTTTCCTTCAAGTAGGCATGAACACAAACAGACGAAGAGGGTCATGTGATTCGACAGGAAAGATTTTATGCGACGCTGCGAGGAAGAAGTGCTCCTTACAGACCTACTTTAATAGTCCATGTTAAAATCAAATGTCAAAGGAAGCCGGACTGGTCCGATTGGAGCGATTCACTGGTTATTTTGGGAACCACGATAACCCAGGCACTGCCAGTCGCCTTTCTCCACCAACTAGTGACCTAGAAAGTTAATCTTTGGCAAAAAAGGAATATTAGCTGAGAAAGTGGAAAACGAAATCCGCTGGAAAGCAAACCTGATAAACGTGGAGGAAAAAAACAGTATTGCACTGGTTTTACTCAAAGGTAATTGATTTAGGGCTGGAATGCTTTAACCACAGTCGAAAATGGGTAACGGAGAGCGGAAGAAAGAAAAGCAGAGAGCGGTCAGCTGCTATCTCCTGATCATCAGCTGACAATGTGCTGAAAAATAAGGCAGAGGAAAAGATATATAGCGTGGAAAAAGTGTGGGAGAAGAAAGCCCAGCGATAGAGTTCCTGGGTTCTAAGAAACACAGAGAGTGAATTCAGATGATTCCTAATAAGGCTGTAACTAGATGCTCTTTCTCCTGTCGTCCTCTGCCAGAGAACCTTCAGCTCTTTTTTTTGCTCCAAGCAGGAGAACAAGAAACAAACAGAACCTCCACAGTCAATCTCTAGCGGTAAATGAAGCAGCTCGGGTACAAATTACTTCCCTAATTAGGCCTTGAAGAGCACCAAAGGCCAAGTTTAGATGACGTCTTCCAAGTGCAGATTATGGTCTCTCTTTAAGACTCTCATTTGAGTAAAATTATAGAATTTAGGAAATTATAGAACAACTCATTTTCTTTATTAGATGATGTTTATACCACATGTTTACTTCCGTTTTTTTCTCGTATTGTTGGTGTTTGTCTTTTAATGAATTACAAAGTCTGTGATGCCTAACCTGAGGCCCGTGGGCCATTTCCGGCTCATGAAGCTGTTACATGTGGCTTTAAGTGATTTTTGTCCACTTTAAGGTAGAGATTATGACTGTACATTAAGATTACAATAACTTTCGATCGGGGATGGCCTTCAGATAACCTTCAAGGATACTCGTAGAGAACTGTCAGTAACTTTACCATGGCATTTGAGAGGATTGTAAGTCTGTGTTTTTATTAACTACGTTTTTTTTTAAGAAGAGCAAAGCCTGCGCCACGTTCTTACGTTACAAACCATCATCTTCGTTCTAAAATGAGAGTCAGAGACTATTCAAGAATTTTGAGCCCAGCATTCTGGTACTAGTTTCTGGAAAACAGCAGCTGTTGTGTCAGTAATAAAATATGCATCGGATGGTAATTGTAATAATTATTCTTTTTTTCGTGATTCTGGTTCTTTAAGTCAAGTTTGACTGATTACTTAAACCAGGGCACTACTGGTTTAAGATAGTAACTTAAAATATACAGTATGTTAATGTTAAAGGTTTTAACAGGGCGGAGAGATGGCTGGTCAGAGGTCAAAAGGTCAATGGAACTGTAAATAACTCTGAATTGTCTTTGCTTCTGTGTTGCAGGAGAGATTGGATGGTGAATGACAATCATGGCTCAGGTGCTTCACATGGATTCCAGTTTTCCTGGTACAATCATTTATCCTGTAATGCTTATATAAGGCCAAGATATCATCCTGTTCATCCTAAACCAGCTTAACTCTAATCTTGTTCTCTTTTTTTTCCAAACCACCCTAACCCTAAGAAATTTTGCCTTCATCTTAAAGTTAATTCTTCTGCCTATTGTCTGATTCCGAGATTAGACTGAGATTTCCTGGCATTTAAAGATGTTTTCCCTGTTCTTAGGGAAGATTAACCCCCCAGCTCCCCCGTCCTTGCAAGGGAAGGACCAAGAAGCTCCATATTCCGTGGAGACTCCCTATGGCTATCGTCTGGACCTGGACTTCCTCAAATATGTCAATGATATTGAAAAGGGCAACACTATTAAAAAAATCCCAGTGCAGCGACGGCCTCGCTACGGCTCTCTTCCTCGCGGTTATGGCTACACGGGCTCCTGGTGGACCTCCACCGAGTCCTTGTGCTCCAACACCAGCATGGACAGCCGCCATTCCTCCTACTCCTACTGTGCGCCAGGCTTTCACAGCTCACAGCGACCCAACTTCAGCACGGCTCGCGTTGAGAAGACGTTGCTGGATGCTCGTCGGAAGCTGGAGGAGGAGAAAGATGGCCGACGTTTCTCCAACCTGGGCAGCATGCACAGCAGTGTGGCCGGCTCCAATACCTCCCTGTCTAGTGCCCACAGCTTCAATCGCGCCCAGGGTGGTGGTTCCTACACCCCGATGAGCTCCGGACTGTCCACCCCGGTCTCACCAACACCTGCACATCTGCAGCACGTGCGAGAGCAAATGGCTGTAGCCCTTCGAAAAATTCGAGAACTGGAGGAGCAGGTGAAGACCATCCCCGTGTTGCAGGTGAAGATCTCAGTGCTCCAGGAGGAGAAGAGGCAGCTCAGTGTGCAGCTCAAGAGCCAGAAGTTCTTAGGTCACACTATGGGATTCAGTCGGAGCCGTCCGAGAGGTGAGCTCTACATCGACATTCCAGAGGAGGACGTCGGAAATGGCGGAGGAACCTTCCACAGAACAGCAGGAAGTCTTTCACCCACCACCCCGACTTCTCTTCAAGACTCAGGGTGTGAAATTGAAGAAACTGTCATTGTGGCCGGAGCCCGTCCTGGTGCAAAGAGGGAGGTGAGGACCATCGGCGTGGGGTCAGAGGTGGACTATTGTCAAGTAGGTGTGGAGGTCTGTGAAGAGGACTTGGGCTTGTTGCCTGAAACAGAAGCCCTCAAGACCAAAATTGGGCTTTTAGAAGTGGAATTGAGGAAAACGATGCAAGAGCTGCAAAGCGCTCAGCATCAGGTGGAAGCTGCTCAAAGGGAGAGGCATGTTCTTCTGCCGCAGGTTGACCATGCGGTGAGAGCCACCAGTCTCGGCTGGCAGGACCACCAGGGTCAGGCTGATGCCGGCCTTCAGACCGTTGTCAGCTTCACCCAGCAGCCTCATCAGCAAAGGACGGTGGGAATTCAGGTGTACACGCTGGAGCAGCCGACAGTGGTGGGCGTCGGGACGTTAATTCGAGCCCAAAGTTGCAGTTCGCCAGCTCAACCAGCAGCAGCAGTAGAGGGTCTCCACAGAAAGCATGAGTCTTTACCAACCGACGGTGTGTGAAAATGCCAAATGACTTCATTATTATTATTATTTACATATTTGAGCACTTATATTCAAATTATTAGCTTAATGGCTTTTTTTTAAAACATGGTGATTTATTGTTTACACCATTATGTGTTCTCATCTCAGAATCACCACGTGAGTTTCCCATCGCAATAAGCTCGAAACAAGTCCGGGAAGTTCTGAAAAGCGAAGTGTCTAAATCAGTGCCCGTAACCAACCAAGCTACTGCCATCGACACCAAGTGCAGCCAACTGACTCCTGGATGCCCGCGGCTGATCGAGGGAGAGAAGAACCATAAAGCAACACAAGAAGCCCTTCACAGCGCCACAAAGCCAGGTTTCTGCTGATTTATTTCTCCTCAATATATACTAAAGTATTTGTACTGATCATTTGGACTCTTTGGAATGTTTAGCATCACCTCAGTCATCTCTGCGGTCCATCATGAAGAGGAAGGCTGATGGAGAACCCGGCTCCCCTTACACTAAAAAAAACCTTCAGTTTATAGGAGTCAACGGGAGGTAAATCGAACAATTTTTTACCTATTTAATATAATTATTTATTAAAATAGCTATTATTTAACCTTCTGTTTCTCTTGAACTGTTTTGATGAATTGAACGTTTTTTTTATATTTATTCCGCTTTTGACATTTTTGTTTCTACATCATTTTATAAAAATAAAATAAAAATAAAACATTAATTATAATTGCAGAAATGTACATGAAAATAAGTGTATATGGTCTATAAGAAAGAATCAATAATACGTACCGGTACTTTGATTGCATAAAACTGGTCATCAAATTATGCAAATATAAAACTGTCAAGCTCGAAACAGCGAAACAACATACAACTTTGTTAAATAAACTGTAAACAGATTTAACTGAACCATACATAATTATTTTGTATTAAATTCCGCTATGTGCATATGTATATATCGCGTACCACTTGCGTGCTTAATGACAATTTCTAATGTTTTTTTTTTTTATAATTAATGAAATATTTGCGCCTGACTGGTTCACAGCAGGTATGAGTCGACATCCTCAGAAGAAAGCAGCTCAGAAAGTTCCGGAGACGAGAGTGACGTGAGCGAATACCACGAAGCAAGAGAGAAAATGCCAGAGTCGGGCAGGCCGCAGACCCACGTGACCTCCTGCGGTCCAGCCATGTCCCAGTCATCACCTGACCCGACACCTCCACCACTCAACACTGACCAGCCACAGGTGGAGCATTCTACCACACACCTAAGCACCAGCCAATCACAATCCACCGCGGTGGCTACCCAGCAACAGGTCAGCCAATCACCAGCAGCACAGCCAGACACGCCCCACAGTCTTAGCCAATCAGCGGCAACCACAGAAAATATCCAGTCTGCAGTGAAAGGACATTCAGCTCCTCTTCAACCCAACGTCCAGTTATCACATCACTCCACTGTCCAGCAGCGTCCCACTCTGCCAGCGGTGTCAGGTCTCGCCACTCAATCACAATCCACTGCTCACAAACATCCGCAAGATGGACGTCAGTCCCAAACCGCTCCACCAGCGACACACTCGCACCATAAATCAGCCCCAGCCACACAGGAAGAGTCCTGCAACTCTGGTCCAGCTGGAAACACCATCACCACGCCAACTACTAAACAGCTTAACCAGTACGGTGACCCCAATGGTCTTCACAGACGTGCTTCCTGAACACTGCTTGGATGCTGAGACAGAATGTGTTGTTTTCCAGGCTGGACTTGAGCGCTAACCTGATGGCGGCTCTTCACATCCTGCAGAAAGCGCTCAACGAACCCAACGCCTTCAGCCATATGGAAGCGGTACGCTCTTCTAGACTCATGGACACAGGGTTCCTACGGGTGCTTGAGATCATTAAAAATGCTTGAGTTTCATGTGTTTTCCAGGGTTTAAAAATGCTGGAATTTCAAACCAAGTGTTTGAAAATAAATTTTGTTGTGCTTATTTCACAGCAAACAACTACGCATCTGACTGAATAGTTCGCCTTGTACAACAAGCTATAAAAATAAGTCGGGAGCCTAAAATTCTACTTGCTTTGGATGAGCCTTGCTTGATCCTCTGTGTGTGACAGACGACTTAGTGATCTACCGTATTTTCTGGACTATAAGCCGCGCCTGTATATAAGCCGCATCCGCTCTATTAAAAAAGGTTTTGCAAGCCACAGATACGTATGTATGTTGTTGGATTAGATATTTACTACAAGAACAGAACTTTTGAATTTTGAATTGTAAATGTACATATATAACTAAATAGAACTTTTCCCAACCTGTATTTTAACACGGCAGCAACTTTGCTGATTAAAAAGAGACAGAAAAAAAAGAGAAAATAAACGGTATCTACAGTATTTTTAGATGAAGGTGCGAGGATTTGAAAAGATAGAGTTTGACAGACCGACTTATAACTGCTAAAGAGGAAGTAACGTAATATTTGCATTTATTTTGTCGTAGTTTTGATTCTAATTCCGGTGTAGTGCAAAAAAATCTGCAGAATAGCCGCACCTTTGTATAAGCCGCATGGTTGAAAAATGAAAAAAGTATCGGCTTATAGTCCAGAAAATACGGTAATCATTTCGAGTCATTCGTTCATTTAGTTAATATGCTTTTCATTCATTTGTTTTCATTTATCGTTTCATATGGTATATAATATACCCTAATCCTAACTGTACATACCTACATTGACATTTGACTGGAGAGACAGTGACACTTATCCTGTTGGTATTACAAAGCACAACTTTGTGTTTGTTTGTTTTTGCATAATATCTTTTCAAACGTGATTATATTAAATTTTCAATTCTTCAAATTATAATTTTCAAATTATAAAGTTTCATTATGATTTAGGCAGACCTTCAAATAAATATATTACCACAATTATATGGTGCTGGGAAAGCTTGAACATTGGCTGTGAAAGTGTTTGAATCCAGAGACTGTAGGGACCCTGTGGACAATAAATCATGCTGTAAAATGCAAGTGTTCTGTTTTTTACGTCCTCCTGTTGCATTTTAGAGTGTCAAGTTGCTTTGCATTTTATCTCTTATCAATTGAAGTTGTATGTGACTGTTGACAGAGAACGGCCTACACCACGACTCTGCAGGAGTGGCTGAGAGTGTCCTGTCACAAGGCGGCTGATACAGCGGTGGTCAAGGCCTACATGGACACCTTCTCCTCCATTTCTCCTCAGCTTCTGGAGTTCATCATCAACATGGCTGACGGGAATGGAAACACAGCCCTGCACTACACGGTCTCTCACTCCAACTTCCCTATCGTCAAGCTCCTGCTGGATACTGGTTAGTGAGACTAGTCACAATCTCTTGTATATTGTTTTTTTTTTTTTTTTGCGTGGGCTTTCTCCAGGTTTTGGGGTTTCTTCCATGGTCCAAAAAC
>SOMO01000182.1:165352-193940 GCA_028128575.1 Paedocypris carbunculus | reverse complement strand
CACGTTCAATTTAGTTTATACATCTTGTTGCAAATTTATAAATGAGCATCAAATTCTCTTCTCACATTCTTTAGGATTCATTCAGACGAGATCACTGTCATTCAATGGTTGTTGTGAATGGAAGTTTAAATCTTTATTCTGACTCGGATCTTTGAGTATCTCGGAATTAAGTTGTCTCAATTTTTCCACAGAGTACATGATCAAAAGACCCGAGCAGGAATTCCAGGACCTGAATGAGAAAGCGAGAGCCCTCAAGCACATCCTGAGTAAAATCCCAGACGAGATCAACGACAGAGTACGCTTCCTACAAACCATCAAGTGAGGAGAGAACCCTGTCCTTCATCTATAACCTGCTTCAAAATTCTGCAAAGACGGGCATCCTCGTGCCCTCCAAAGCAATAATGCGTCTGCGTGTCGCATAATCTCACTTTTCTTAGAGGAAACTGACCTTTTGGACTGTGGGTCACTTAGTATAAAAGCATCTGCTGAATGAGTAGATATCAGCATAATGATCACCCAGCATACTGCATCCCAAATCCCTCTGAGCCCATAGAGGTTTTTTTTTTTATAAGTCTAGCTGTAATCAAGTAATCAGCCAAAAATGAAGCAATTTAGCAGTGGGGCTAATCTTGCATAGCTGAGAGCAATTTGGGTGCTTAAACCTCAGGAGATGGTCTAATGTGAAAAATCTGTCGACATTTTAATGCGGCTAGTCTCTATTAGCTTCCTTTTCTCTGCTTTCTGGCCGACAATTCTTCTGATTTTCATGAATCGCTCCTGACCTCTCACTGGTTTTCACAGAGACATAGCGAGTGCCATAAAGGAGCTGCTGGACACGGTCAATATTGTGTTTAAGAAGTACCAGTATCAGAATCGAAGGGTGAGTCATTGATTTCGCCTCACAGATCTGTTCTAGAAATACACCGATAGGTTGATTCTGAATTAATGTGTGTAATTTGGTTGTTGAATGATTGGATAACTGTTGTTTTTTCTTCTGCCTTTCTCTCCCAGGCACTCGAGCATCAAAAGAAGGAGTTTGTGAAATACTCCAAAAGCTTCAGTGATACACTGAAAACATACTTCAAAGATGGAAAGTAAGTAGGCAGTGGGAGATTCGGCAACGTGAAATGCTCATATTTCAAGCAGATATCAGTTCTAGAGGTTTTTCCAAAAGTCCAAATCTCATGTGGAAAATGATCGGGCATTTGATGTCCTGACCACTTCCTCTCTGACTTCTCTCTCTCTCTCTCCTCTCTCACAGAGCAATAAACGTCTTTATCAGTGCCAACAGGCTGATCCACCAGACTAACTTGATACAGCAGACCTTTAAAACCGTCGCCTAGGAGACCCCGTGATGTGAGAGTGTGGAAGCAGCTCTGTGTTACATACAAAGGATTCCTGTCGTCGGAAGTTTAATTTATGAACTTTGCCTCGTTTGAAGGAATTTGAGATGGTAATTCGCTCCTAGATTAACGGACATGATTTCAACACTTCCTTTTCTGTCACCGTTCTTCCCATCAATCAAAAGCCAAAAGACTTCTGCGCCTTAAAGTGTCACCCAACATTCCATGTGTGAAGTGTAAATATTGATGTTCTCTCTGTGGCATTCAGAGCATAGAGAATGAGAATAAATGAAGTATTTAACAACTATTTGGTTATAAATGGTCAATAAAGAGTTTCCAAAGGTTGACGTTTTCAATTTCCTCTGTCTTGAGAGGGTTTTTTAAAATTATTATTTCATTTACTTGCATCCCTAGAGATGCACACAAGAACTTAAAACACATCTTTTATCAACTCTGCTTCTTAATGGAGCATCAGGAAGCCGAGCAAATGGAAGAGCACTTTGACTTTCAGTGTGTTTAAATGGATATTTAATGGTCTTCTCAATGTCTAAGAAGAAAAATAAAGAGCTGTCCTGGGCTGAAAGATGCTGAGCATAATCTAATAGTGTTGCCCAACCTTATAATGCTATTACTTTTAAAATTGAATAGGCAAAACAGAAGGTGGATGCAGGACGTGTTCGAGCAGCTGGATTCCGTCCAGTTGGCTAATTGGAGAATAAGCGTCAATTTATAGTTTCTTCCCAAACTGCGTTTACTGCCCCCCAGAAATCATTTGGTTTAAACAATCATCTCATCCAGGCCTTCTGTTGATGGTTCTGCGTGTGGTACAGTCCCAGAGAGAATAGCGTAAGTGACTGTCGAGACAAGGCGACAGATGATGCTGGTGAGGGATCCATTTATTACTGACTCTAAATAGAACGCCCAAGGCTTGCACAGACAAGTTGCTGCCTCTACTTTAATATCTAATGATGCCCTTTCGGGTTCACCGATTTGTCTTGTGAAAACTATTTAGTCTGGAGCTATTTGTTAAAACCCTTCAGAAGTTCACAGCCGCTGCAGATCAATCAATTATAGCGACTCATCGATTAAAAATGTCAGCGGGAGAGTCGCTGTGCGTTGACTGTGTACACTCCTTTCCCGACCATCGATACCAGACTGAGAGGCGCTGCGTTCTTGATGATGGGTCTTGTAGAGCAGCAGTGGCGTGTGCTCTGTCTGACCTTCGGTCAAAACCTGTGAAAATCAACCTGCTTTATGGGGAATGAAAGCGGCTGTTGGAATGTTCAAAGGGGCCTTTGACATTGGAATGGCCTCTGATACCGTCTCTACCGCCTGCTTTAATAGCTCTCATCATAATAAGTGCTTGTTATAAAATAAAAACATCCCTGAGAGTTGATGGCTCTGAAGTACAAATTCTATTTCATTTTCCAAAGTGGGCACAGCATTTAAAATTTTAATTTTAAATCAGATGCTCAAAGTCATTCCTGTCAGAATCTCCCAATTTAATTTGCAGAGGGTTTGATATTCAAGTGATGCTCTCCACTCTTCTGGAGTCAGAAGAAAGAGAAAACGCTGGCATTAATGCTGAATGCCCACAAGCCGCCACCGAATTAGCATTTAAAATGGTCCGAGTTGAGTTTAATGAGGCAGCTTTGTTTTTGTCTAAAGTCCTAGAAAATCAGAGCAAAGTTTGCATATTTGGACAAGTCCGCGAGTCCCATGCGCTAATATGTATTCCAGCACACAAAAACCATTATAAATTTAGATTTCATTCCAAGGCAAGTTGGAATTATTCTCAGCTAGATAAAGTGACAATCTAACGATAGAGGAATATTTCAAGTTTCAACAACAACAACAACATCAACAACGACAAAACAGGAAAAAAATTGCACTTTCGTTTTCCAGACAATGTAATGCCCATCAGAATCCCCACACTGCTGCTGCTGCTGCTGATGGAGGAAGCACTTCACTGGAGCCACCAGGCCTCGCACCATTAGAAATCATTTCATCTTACATGCTTGATTGACACAAATTGCTGAGCATTTGTTTATTTCTGCCGCTCTGAAAAACTGCTGCAGCAAACAAGGTCTGCAGAAGAAACCTGAGGGTTTCCTACTGTAACACCGGGTCATTAAAATGCAGAATCTTCCAATCCCCAAGTATTTGTGTACTCTTCCATGAAATTAAAATTGTTGTTGAACCATGGATTAACTTGGGCTGAGGTAATTGAATACACAAGAGCAAACACACTCAGAATACGGTGGCGTGTTCTGCTACTGTTTCAGTTCGCTGTATACAACAAATAGTTTAATTGAGACGACGTTCGGACTAAAAATGTAAATCTCAACTGGAAAAATAAAGACATAAACCTGACGACATGTTGAACCTCCAGGCGGCGCGGATGTAATGGGTGAACACTTTGCTTTAAACACCACAAACTTCCAGCATTCATTTCAGGGAGATATTTTGTTGGTTTACTTTTAAATGAATCGCGGTAAATTTCTTTACAATCTTCCCACATCAGCCACTGGATGCCAGTATAGTACCGACGGATTTCCCACTTGAACCCTCGACAAACGGCTTCCTAATTTACGTTCAGCCAGCATTCGTTTTATCGCATCACGTGGCTGTTTAAAAAGATTTATCTACTTGATGACGAACGCTGCAAGTCGGGTCCTTATTTTTAAAGACTGATAGATGCTTTGCACTGTCATTTCAATAAACCTGCAATGTTCGTTATCCGTAAAGTACCGACTGTATCGCCATTCCCAAACTAGGGGCAACGCGAACCCCATGTGGTCTGTTGCATAATTGCAGACCTATTTTGTAGTAGTTAATAATGATGAAATATATTGTAAATAATTGTCAAACGGTCCATATGACCATTTTTTGTGTGATCCAGAAAAAAATTGCCGTTTCTCCGAGCACATTGGGTGCGATTCTCCACTTTGTTCCCACCTGTCACATCACTTTCTCTCACGAGCCGAGGGGTGAAAATTCACTTGCACAGTGTAATTGTGTCAAAGTACATGTTGGAGCGGCGACAGAACAGATGTATCATTTTCCTGTGTTGCCGTCTTGCATCCACCTCCTCAATTTGCTGGTGAACTTTACTTCCGCAGCATCCCAACAGCACGTCACCTCCAAATTTCCGGCAGCCAAGATCGGCACAACTCGGCTTAGAAGCGGCGAAGCAGAATGAGATGAAAATGAATTCATCAGCAATCAGAAGACACTTAAGTGCACAACTCAAGATCCTTTGTCGAATTGAGTAAAGTGCTTTTCCATTTCAGCGGACTAGTTTCACGAGTAGACAGCTGTTTTTAATGCAGGGGCGGCGCGGGTCGCGGCACTGATATTTCAGTAGGTCAGCTGTCTGATAACGCTCTCCAGCAAAGGCTAGTGCCCACTGGAGTTGTTTCCATTACTGTGTTTAAAGCACAATGAAGTAAATCTGTCTCTCGAATTTTCTCTAAAAGGTTTATCTTAATAACGCGTTTGGCACGAGGTCAAAGGTCAGGCAAGCCGCAGGCAATCTCCAACTCTGTTACCAATCACTTCAGAGATTCATCCTATACTTTATGAACACCGGCTGATAGCGGGTTCACTTATGAACGTGCCATGTTGTGTGACCCTCTCTGTGAAATCTTTTAGGATTTTCTCTTTGCCATGGCCATAACGATTGCAAATGTGCATTGATGTACTTGAAACTGAAAGGCCTTTATTTAAATTGCTGGATTTATGATAATGGTGGCACGGTGGCGTGGTCGGTAGCATTGTCGCCTATACCAGTTTGAGGCTGCAGGTCTCCGGTTTTCTACCACTGTCTAAAACATGTGTTTAAGTGTGTGTGTGTGTGTGTGTGTGTGTGTGTCTCGCTCTGTGAACCAGGGATTGCTATAAGCTCCCTTTGGCCCAGAAATGGAAACACCTACAGAAGATCCCCACTGATTTTTTTAAAGCTTCATTTAACGAACACCACAAGTTTATTACGGAATTAAATTTATCACTGACTGCTGGAGCAATTGTTATTTTTAATTATTTTGGCAGCCTGTCAAAAAGGCCCGAGTAATTTACCTGTCGCTTACCTTTTCCGCAAAGACGAACTCATTATTTATGAAAATAAATCAGAAGATGTCTTAAAACAAGTATTCTCGGGGTGGTTTCCAAGTACGGAACATGTTAATATGCATCTATCCTTCAAGTATTCACCCAATCACAGTGCAGACACACATCCACACTCTTATTCTCACCTATGGGCAATTTTCCAACTTCCAATACCCCTGAATATGTGTTGTGGACTGTGATAAGAAATCTAAGACCTGGAGGAAACCAATGCAAGCACGGGTAAAATATCCCACACTGAAAATCTCCAACCGGTCAGAAAAAGACCTCAACCTGGCCAAAGTCTCAATATGTGTCCATGTGACACAAAATAAACATGATATTTAGACATATTACACGTTTATATGCTTTCAAAAACATCAATGGCACTTCTTCCACTTACTTCATCATGCTTCTTAAAACCCTGCATCTACCTTCAAGTCTTCTGCTGCGGATGACCATGAGATGACCACAGGAGTTCCTAATTCATTTGAAACACATTACACAGTACCGGGTTTCCGAAACTACATGTGTTTTAATTAAAGTCAACCGCAGTAGATTACAAGGGAGCCACTTTAGGTATGAATTAGTAATGTGTGTTAATTATGCATGGCAAACCGGCTGTTAAAAGGAGTGTACATTTGGGCCTGATTGGTCTTACCACACCAGCTTGATACTCTAGGCTCATGAGCCTTCGCACAAAATCAACCCGGACTGGTTTTAATTGCACCGGACCGTCACCAACAGCCTAAGTCTTGGGCAAGCAGCATCCAATCTCTCTTCTTAATGTCTGAGATGCTGGAGAAAGTTGCTGGTCCCTGTGCAGCAGCTGAGTCATTACACCGGCCGGAGCTTCTCTGTGGCTTTGCACATTTTCCCTGCATTGATGTTCTTTCATCTCTGCTCAGCTTCCCCTAGCCTGCTGTTTGCTCCTAATGGAAAAGTGTGATCAATTCCTTTCCGTCCTCTTTTGCAAAAATGTATTTTGAGGATGTTTATTGTGCGTTTCCGGAAACAGCTTTTGGGCAGGCGAGATCTTGTTGGAGAGTGGAACGAAAAGTGCATAATTTCCCCAAAATTGCAAAATAACAACTTTAATGGCAAATATTCATGATATTCTGCAGAGCACGGGATGAAATCGACGCAGTCATTCAGACAATACAAACAAGGTTCAATTTTGTTGTATTATGATTAATTGTAACAATTGGCTCTTTAAAACTTGGAATAAAAGTTTGAGGTCAAATCAGTACTACTATAAATATAAATATTATAAATAAATATATACTGTACTTTAAAAAGAAAAACCAATGAGTGAACTCACAAAATACTCAAGGTCTTTTTTGATGCTGTAAGCAAAATCATCAATACCATGACTCCAACAAAACGTGGAAAATGAAGTCAAACCCTAAAAGTAATATAATGCTCCGCTGCAGTATTGAAGAAAGTTGAATGCACAAAGCTTGCTTTTAAACTTGAATCAATACCTTAACTTATAAATTGCTCTCCCAGCCCAATTCTTGGATCTATACCCATGAATATATGCCGCTAAAAGCTTTAACTATTATTTGCATTTGGATTTTCTCTCTTTAAAAGATTTGCAGAGAAAGAGAAGGAGAAAAAAACTTTTGCATTTGAAACGCCGCTCCAGAAGCACAAGGTAAAAAGTGAAAATAGTTGTGTCTCCAGTGCATCGTGCCAGAATAAATGAATGGCTAAGTAGTTTGTTTGTTGGGGTTTTGCTCTGTAGTATTGTGAAGCACCTCTCGCTGTAAATTAGGTCCCAGTGGAGCTCTGCATCACAAACCTCTGCACTGATTTTTGCTCTACCACCTAAGTACACTGCTTTTACACAAAAGGATGAAGTCTGGCCACAGATTAGCTTCGCATTTAAAGCTTTCCCAACCTTTGTGCATTTATCTGGTAGGGTTTTCTGAGCAATAATTATTATACAACCAACATTCTGAAATGCAAAATATCCAATACTCCTCTGATGATGGTTGTATTGAAAACAAGGTACGGATGGATCTTTGAGGGATAAGGCAAGGAAGGCTTCAGGTCAGGCATTGGTATTCTTGTTGGGGGTCCAGGGCATAATTAGACTGTGGAGACCCTGCTTTTTTTGTTCAGAAGCACCTGATCGATAACTGTGTTTCATGTTAATAAGGTACGGGCAAAACCGTTTACATAAATTAGTAAATTAGTAAAGTAATGCCGAGGCAAGAAAAAGTAAGAGAACGCGAAATAAAAAAATAACCCAAGAGGGAAAAAAAGTACAAAAAAACGAATTCAATTGTGCTTTTTTGGTGAACGACAAAGCATGAGAGGAAGTCTGCGCACACTCTGACAATGCATCTGTGGTCTGCAATGGAATGTTCTCCTCCCACACGAGCTCTTATTGACTTTTGTGGGGGAGTGTCATATTAGGGCTCCGCCTAGGAAAAGGCTGTAAGCTTTGTAGTAGATATCTGTAGCTTGTGCCATATGAGAAAGAAAAAACGTTGAATGTTGGGGTTTGTGGGTCTCGAGGGACTGCAACGGCCATAGTTCTGGAAGGCATCAACTGTGTGGCATATGCACTGGTCTTGACAAAACTTTGGGGGCATCTTATGAAGTCCTTGAAGAGGTTGGTGTTTACTCATCTCTGGCATTTGTTGAACCCATCAACAGACCCATATTAGTTCGCTCACAACCAGTGAGCTCTACCTACTAGAGAATCCCTGTTTATACTGGAATATACTGGAAACAAAGTGAGCTCTAGTGAATTAAGCACCGTCTTCCACTGATGTTATTTTTAAGGAGGTTGAGCATCCTCTAACTTTTGAATTTTGGACTATCTCACAAACTCTCAGCATATGAGAAGTGGTTCTGTGTCCAACATGATGGTCTCCAGCACTGGAGCACCTCAAGGAACAGTCCTTTCACTGTTTATGCAGATCAGTTCAGGACAGGTCACCTGAGGAGTCTTAAAATGAGTTCACCATCGCTGGCCCAATTACAGACAATAATGAAAGAGAAGGACTTATACAGAGCTATTTGGAAAGGTGCCTTTGGAATGAAGCTCCCTCCAGTTTGGTAAGACCAAAGAACTGGTGGTTACACAGACACAGACACACTGTCAAATGCTTGGGTGTTCACCTTAACTTCAAACTGAACTGATAACACTGATGTTGTCTACATATAAGTAGGGTAAAAGAAGACTCTTTTTCCTAAGCAGATTAAGATCCGAAGACCTATTTTGACTCTGTAAAAAAGCAAAGATTGCTTCAGGCATCTTTGATGGTGTGGTAGATGGATGGAGTAGCATCATCTCTACAGCACAAAGGAAGAGATTAGACAGGCTAATCAGGAAGGCCAGATGGGTACTGAATTTCTGGGGATGCTGTAAAGGTGTGAGACAGGGGGATGTTGAAATTCCTGCACGACTCTCACCCTATGAGCCGATTCTTCAGTGAGAAACAGCTGAGTTCTACTGTAAATGTCTAATGGTGTGATACAAATGGTCTTCTCCTGTCTACCTATCTATCTATCTATCTATCTATCTATCTATCTATCTATCTATCTATCTATCTATCTATCTATCTATCTATCTATCTATCCATCTATCCATCTATCCATCTATCTATCTATCTTTCTCTCTTTCTGGATTAACCTCTGGATTGTGCAAGTCTATGTGGTGGATTTTCCTCCTCATACCGTCTCACATGCTGAGGACTATTTCATTCTGGTTTTAATGGGGAGCTCCAATCATGTCAGTTTGGCCTCGAGGGACAACCTATGCACCCCATCACATCGCCCACAATCCTTCAGCACACGGAGAGAGAGAAAAAAAAGAGAGCGAAAAAAAAAATGAATATGCCAAGACTGCAGCCAGGAATGATGAATTATATTTGAGATATGAGAACAATTTACCTGAGTGAGCGATGCATATGGCTTCCGCTTCCCTGCTTTTCAGTGTTCCGCCGTGTTTTATGCATGTTTGTGGGTCGCCATATTTTGTAAGAATTGGTCAATCTCTCGTGGCTTATCAATTTCACAGACGAGTGAGTATGACAAATACATTCTCCAAAGTTTTGCTCTGTATATTCTTCAGCAAATAGGTTGCAGGATTAGTTGATGCAATCGGGGTAATACACTGCCCGCCGCGGCCGCGCTCAACACCGCTGCAAAATCCTCCAACAATGAGACGGTGAAAGTTTACTTGTTGGAAAAATCCCGGCTGTTTAGCTTAAAACGCCACACCGCACTAGGACTAATTCTTCAGGGCACAGATTCCGAACACAACAGCAATACCAAGACCTGAAATGACGAATGGAGAAATATAATCTCGGTGTGTGATTTATTTTAAACTCAATGTTCTGCTTCCCTTCCTATTGCCTTGAGATAAATACTCTTCCCCAGAAGCGGTCCACTGTCTCATCCTTGTGATTTACAACACCACGTTGTTCCCCAAATTAAATTACACCTCTGCTAAACACTCAAACCCTGACTCCTTATTTCGTGTGGCGGTGACATTAATATGTGCAGAGATGGCAGCCGGCAAGACTCAGAGCAGGAGCTCTTTTTAACCTCTTCACAGATGGAGCCCGCTCTTTTCCCCGCGTCCCCAGGCGCCCTCGTGCATTATGGGGCCTGTAGGAAAAGCCTGAACCAGGCACTGAATTTGGGCCTAATTTCTGCCACTCAGGCCGTGTGAGCAGGCTGTAAATATCCCACTGCAACCTGCAGATTAGAGCCCCACATGGCGCCGTACAAATCACTCCCCCAGTGTGACTGCATGTGCGACTGTGTGCGTCTGCCGCAAGAACATTAGATTAATTAACGCTTCTCTGTTTGGCACAATCCGAGCTGCAAATGTTAGCCCAGTGATTAGCTTTATCTGGCATTTATGTGATAAATTGTTGGTTCAGGACGCACAACTGTGCCGGAATCAAGCGCGCTGGATAACAGTTAAACGTGCACTTCGGTTTCGGCGTTTTCCATCTCTGTGTTCCTGTGGAAACGGGGTTGTTTTCGCAGGTGGCGTGTTGATGAGTCAATATTTGGAGCGAGGGGAGCGCATACACTGTGTTGCGTGGAGGGAAGGATTTCTCTTTCAAAACTCCTTCAGCGCGCTTGTTCTGGCAGGACTTTTGCAGCAGATCGGCACTGTCTGATTCAGGCGGCTGGACGTAGATCATTTAGCTTAGGATTTACCATGCAGCCTAATAAGAAGCCATGATAGGCCCTCTGACAATACAGTAAATTAGCTCATCACCGCATCTCCCCACCGCCGCGATTGGAGGTCCACGGCTAAAATGAAATAATTATGCCCGATTAAGTCTTTCCAAATTCAAATGTTGTCTGTGGAAAGCAATGCTCCCAGTCTATAATGCAGGAACTGTTCTGCGGGAGGAAGGAAAAAAAAATCCAATTGTATAATTTATTCTGCGTTTTAAGTGACGGTTCGGGTATAATAATTGGACGAGAGCTGAATTTTAAACGGGCAAGACAAGTTAAGGGTTATCTCAAGTCTCATTGAGACCACAAATGTTGCTCAGGCATGCTGGGAATTTCGAATCGAACCGCTGGCATAGAACAGATTTCAGAGCAGTATCTGTGGATCAAGGCATGCATTTAATGA
This sequence comes from Paedocypris carbunculus, assembly GCA_028128575.1. Lineage (NCBI taxonomy): Eukaryota > Metazoa > Chordata > Actinopteri > Cypriniformes > Paedocypris > Paedocypris carbunculus. The sequence continues at coordinate 182,873 of SOMO01000182.1, read as the reverse complement.
GCAAATTATCCCTATAAACCTTTCTAATAGCATTGCAATAGTCTCCTCCCATCTTCTCGACAATTAGGCTGCGTTAAAGATAGTCTTATCGAACTGGCAAAGTTTGCTTATTTTAATTTAATAAGAGTCAATTAGCTTATCGGCGCCAGGCATGCCACCATACATGCCAATCTGATAGATGGATACCCCACAGGACACAATGCAACCATCACATCTTCACTGTCGTTGACAAGGCTTCTATTACGCCGAGACAAAACATCCGCATCAATCATCGCCGCGCCACCTTATGAAACAATGGGACTCGCTGGAAATGGCAAATCAGTAATTGAAACCTCGTTGTCAAGCAGGAGCAAAAAAAAAACTCTGGTCCCCAGACTCCCACATCACGGTGTTTTTTTGAGCTGATAGCGCTAATCCAGAATCTCTGCATTATTAATAACTCGTAAGCAACGCTATTGGAGACGACGGGTAAGCCAAACGCTCGCCAGAGTAGCTGTAATCCGTATCTCCAGGTGAGACGTCTGGCTGTTGTCTCGGTGAGGGGACACACGGACCACGTTATCCGCATTCGCCCAGCATACGGTTAGTGATGTGAGCGTGTGACTTAAAGAAGTTAATTGATAAGGAGACCGGAGGAGGCTAATGAAAAGCACTTTGATGGCTCTCATTCGGAATGCTCTGTTACTCTGCTGTAACCTCGGGCCTCTCTGCAGCAGCAATTATCAAAAGCTTGTAACCCGGTGAGAGCCATCTGCAGCTTCTGGGAGAGTAATCTTCATGAAATAGATTCCGTTTTCCTCAGAGCAAGAATGAGAAGTTGTCCCAAGGAGTCAACTTCTGTTTTGGAGGCTTTTGGAATCAATTTGATGCAAATCATGTGCTATTTGATGCTTTTTAATAGGTTTGGCTGAGTTTGGGTTGGGTCCAGTGGTAGGGACAGTGTTGTAAAGTACTTGAGTTTCTGGCAACTTTGTAATTGTACTGAGTATCAGAAATATAAGCAACTTTTACTCTCTAGTTCTCTTTCTGTAAGTTGTAACTGTGAAAAGCGCCTTACAAATGGATTGAACTTGAACTCTTCTTGACTACATTTTTGATTGAGAATTTGTACTCTTTACTCCATTACAATTGAGGATACTTGACGAGGTGATATCGCCATCTGCAGGGTGCTGAAGGTACTGGATGCTATTTATGGACTAAATCACGTGAACATGAATTAGCGGTTTCATTTTTTTTTTTTATTCTGCTATTTTGAAACATTGAGGTGTTCAATTTAATTTATATATTAGGAAATATAACTTGTTTCAAAATAAAACAACTTTCTTGTTTTTCACACAACTTGGTGTTTTTTGAGCCTAAAATCAGTACGAGTAAAATAGTTAAGTTATTTTAAAAATGTATTATTTACGACTTTTACTCGTCTTCTTGGAGTACTCCAAGGTACTCTGAAGGTACTCTTTACACCTCAAGATAGAGAGTTAAAGTTTTGAGTGTGTCTGTGTGTTCATTTCACTAATTGGATGGGTGAAATGCAGAGTAAATTTCCCACTGGGATCAGTAAAGTATATATCATATCGAAGCCAAATCTTAAAAAATTGAGGATGTCACTCAAGGGACACAACATTCACCGATGGAACCAACCGAGCATAAAGTACTGTACTGGACAATCATTAAATATGAATGGACTGCTTTGCTCAGACTGCAATGCCAGAGGAGATTGGCACCAGTGAGACAGGCTTGTCTGGCCATGAGAGGATTTTATTTTCCTCAAGGAGACTTGATTCTTTCTACTTGGATTTGTTTACTGGTCCACGTGTTGGAATCACCCAAACAAGCGTCTTCCATCCCTTCTCTGAACCGCTTGTCACTTTCGGGATCGCAAGGAGCTGGAGCAAATCCCACCAATCTGGGCCATCGTGAGTCAGCCATTCGCACAGACACACTTTTTCACACTCTCACAAGTATTGTTCTAATCTACATGACCTCAAATTCTCAAATTTATTTTCCAGAATTTTTTTTTCTTCAAATCTTTTTTTCCAGAACTTACATTCTCCCAAACACACTGGAAACTGAGTGCAGAATGGATCCTTCATGCTGTAACCCTATGAGGCAACAGCGCTACCCACTACTCCATCGTACTGCTCCCATGTTACTCCAATGATCACAGTCGCCTGCATTTTGAAAATCCTTTAAATCCTGGAAATCCTTTAAGTTTGCTTCTCACAGTTTGATTCCTCTGTGCTTCTTCAGTATGTTCCATCTTCATTCTATTCATCTCAGACCAATAGATTCCACAACTGATGTGACCTTAATCAAGTTACTGAACTCTATTACTTTTATATTAGACACATGTGTCTAATATAATCTATATATCAGACACATGTTATTTGGCTTGACTTATTTAACTTTTTTCTTGACCTAAAACACAATCTTTAAAATATTTCCCTCCGATGTTCACTGGCAGTGACACAATACAAATGTATATTGCACACGAAAGAGCAACTCGTCTGTGAATAAAACGAGCAAGATGAGGAATGCAGACACACATTAACATGTCCAGGGCAAAAATAACTCGAAAAACGAGACTGTTCGCCTTTATTAAACGACGCTGAGAGCACCTACTGTAGATCAGCTTGGCATGATCTCCCTGGATGATTCCTCTACATTAAGAAATCCACAGAGGCAACACATTCTCTAGAAGACATGCTGTACAAGTGAAGCCATTATGCTTTAATTTTACATTGTTCTAATATTCTAGAATGTGAGAAATTTTACAGCCGAACTTTTAAATGGGCAACAAATATTTCAGAAGCACTGATGGGTGGTCTACCGGGACCGCAAGCATTTTCTATTCTTTACCTATTCAGTTCTGTATTCTTAATGTTAAAGGCTGGAATATGTAAATGGTTGCGGACCAGAAGTGGAGCAGGGAGATTTCTTCCCTCGCATGGGATCAAAGATTTGCAGCAGGGAAATTACTGTTGCTCCGCTCCACTCAAATATGCCATTTCAGTCTGTGCATTTGGCCAGTGAAGTGCAAAGACTGATGCCTTGCTTGCTACTGAAATCGGTTTTAGAAAAGGGGAAGTGAATGTCACAAATTTTGGCCCTTTTCGGCTAGAAACACATTCTTGTTCTTACAAAATCCCAAAGAGTTATTTATCTAGATTATCTAGATTATTTTCATCAAGATGGAATTCTCTTACACACACACACACACACACACACACACACACATACATTTAGGGTATGGGCAACACACTTATCTATAGATCCCCATACACACCACTATATATAACAGAGGCATCTGATTGACAGGTAAAAAGCATTCTAAGAAGAAATTGGTATGTGCGGTAGTGCGGGTCTTTCAGAAAGCAAGAGCTCTTACCTGGAGAGGAACACAAACAGTATATTGATGTTGAAGACTTGACAAAAGGCATGTTTCTTCTTCTCCGTTGTGTTTTCATACTTCATCATTGTGATAGAAGATTTCAGACTGCGCAGGAACCTGACTGAGAATTGATTTATAGACAAGTTGATTCTCGTGAGGTCTTCCTACCCTCCCTTTCTTTCCTTCTCTTACCACTTCTTTTTCTTTCTTCTGTTTTCCTTATCGACGTTCTCACTCCTGTTCTTACAGTACCAGATGACAGGTGTTGACAGGCCCTCTGGTCTAACTAAAACCTGCTTGTGGATATGATCGATAAATCCGCCTTCCTTTGCCTTGCTACCGAAAAAATGTTCTAAACTGCCAAAAAAAGGCTTTTGTTTTAAATACATTAACCAGTTTAAGGAACATTTAACAGACACGTCTTATGGAATCAAATTAGCGGCAAAAACACCAGATGTAAATGAGTGAAAAGGCCGGCAAATTTTTTTTGCCTGCAAATTTTCACATTTTTGTTCAAAATTTTTTTTTCACTTCAGATTTTTTAGCGTTTGGACTTTTGGCGCTAGTTTCACGTGGGGGCGTCCCTTACTCTAATTGGCGGGAGCCAATGGAGAGTGTTTGGCAGAAGTTGACTACACTGCAAAAAATGAATTCTTGACAAGCCGGAAATCTTGAAATTACACAATAAATCTTGTTTTTTTTATTCAAAATAAATTAACTAGATTAATTTGCTTTTCAAAAAAATAGGTCTCGCTTCAAGCTGTCTTACCAAGTAAAATTTTCTCACCCCATTGGCAGATACTTTTACTTGATTTTAGTTATTTTTTTTTTTACCTCTTTTGGTTTTTATTTTCCTTTTTTTCCACAGGCTTTATTTCGCAGTGTAGGAAGTGCACCTACACATTCAGAATGGAAACACCTTCATTGTCTGAGTATTATTCTGTCTGTAGAAATGAGTTCTGGGCTGATATTTTTTGAAAATGTCAACGACTGCAACGTCCCGCAACCCCCACTTGTTATGTAGTGTGCACGTTTCATGTTAAATTCTAGTTATCACAAAATTACGAGTTTTTAAAACAAACATTTTATCATCATTATTATTATTAATAGTCTCTCAGGACCTTATCTTCTCTTCACAGACATAATTTATTGCAAAGAGGTGAATCACACAGAGTATGCTCACACACTTCGTCCCATACTTCCAGGTCAACTGCTGCTGCAAAAAAAGTTTCAAACAAAAAAGTAAAGATTGCAAGCAATAAAACAAACAAAAATGTGAAGCATTTTTGTTCGTTTCTTGGAAATTTCTGTTTCATGTTTTTGACACTAATCTGATAAAGCAAAAACCACAGGAAGCATTGTATATCTTGCTCCTCGTCACCGTGGAGGCAATGGATAATTATTGATTTTTGATGCTAATCAAACAGAGGCCTTTTAAGACTCAGCATCTGTGTTTATGAGTTTCTCATTCTCAAGTGCTCAGGGAGAGGGCATCAGTCGGGGTTCTCATGATTTACAGCGCGATAAGCTCCAGCTAGACGCTAATCTGCCATCATAGTTCTCAATAATCAGAAGCCGCCGTTGTCGCTTTATGAGTTTGCTTAGCCTATTTTTAGCTCAGTGAGGTAAAATGACCTTTCCAAACTGTGATTCATGTTATTACCATTTCATCCTGTCCATCTAGTCTAACGTTTGCTTCATTTCAGACATTAAATCACATCGCTGCCGCAGTTTTAATTTGTCTGCCCTCTGTGCCTCATTGTAACAAGATGTTTGTGCTGCTCCAAACAAGAGATGTTCAATCATGTTTCTCTGTGCCGAGGTCGCAGCTAATGCAGATGATAGTGGAGTACAGATGAGCAATACGGCACATCTTTGCCAAAGGATGGATGAAAAACACCAAGCGGGCATGTCACACACACACACACACACACACACACACACACACACACACACACACACACACACACAGTCTCTTTACAAACAAAAACAGACAGAGAATTCACTACAACTCACCGCTCTATTGTGCTTGGGCTTAGACAGAATTTCATTTGTTTGACATCAGCTGAGAACCGCTCTCCTATGTTCACAGCAGAGAAGAAAAGGATTACAGTTTGATTCCCAGGTCTATAATTGATCTGTGTATTCAATAAACAGAGGTTTATTACCATCCATAAAATGAGTTTTCACCCTTTTCAATAAGCAGACCAATAAGACCTTGCTTGATAATGACGCACTGGTTTTCTGCAGCACAAAATCATGTTCTAATATGCTTTTCTTCCTTCTTTCCCATTGATTTTTCTTCTCCGAGAAGCGCTGGAAGTGAAGCTTTCGCTGGAATTCTCTAGCTTGTCTTGTTTCTTTATAAATATTTAAAGATTACTCACAAGGTCCATGGAATTTTTCAGCAAAAAAAAAAAATGTGTGCAAGATTTATAGTCCGCAGTGATGATTAAATAAATGTATTACCTCATAATGAAAAAATATGCATAAAATATTGATGCAAGTTTAATTTATTTTGTGCAAGCCAAAAGAGAACGCTGATGGTGCTAATGTGTTTATTTTGAAATATTGATAGGCTTACTGTACGTTATCCTGAGCATTAAACTGTAGCTCAGCGCGTACAATTTATGAACGGGGAAAATTATTTTGCCGTCATTTATAAGGAGACTTTTAAAGGAATGACTACGCCGACATTAAATCTGTTTCCTCAATGAGCTGTGAACGCCGCTACAAACCAATCTCAAGTCGGAACGTCTTAAGCTAATTGGACAAACATTGCGGCGCGACGCGTACGTGATGCTTAAAAAGAGACGCGTGCCTTTTCAAGCCAATCTACAATACTATCAAAAACAAAGTTAATTTATTTTTCATTACGCCACAAACAATTTCAAAGAACTTGGCCTGCTTCTTAACTGGAGCATCGTAGCGCCTGCAGTGGTTTAATTACTTCCTTATTGGTGACACGTTGAGCTAATGAATCCGAGCGGGTTCGTTCTGTCCCTGCACAGACTGGAAGATTCTCCACCCGGTTCTTGTGTGACTTTCCACTGTCGCAACGTAAAAAAAGCAATGAGGAAAACAAAAGCAAGGACGTGCATTTGTTTACATGAGGTTTATCAGTTGTTCTCACGCTTGAGGTTGGCTTATTAGCTCTTGCTAATTCTATAATCAGATATCACGGAAGTGCATGTGTACCAGAGGACGGAAGAGCTTCCTCTGGGGGTTTTCAGGAGATTACAAGAAAGGAAATCTGTCATGTCTGCAGTCTCGATATACATGTCGCCGCCGCTCGTGACTCTTCGGGAAACAGCTTGCACAATTACAGAAAATGAAGGGGAGCAAATCCAACGCATTTAGAAATCAATCGAGAGTGGGAACATACAGTACAAGGCCACCCTGCGAAGACTCGTGTTGTTTGTTTAGCAAAGCGGCTTGTTTTTCTTCACCCGTGAACATTCCTTATGCATATTTTATCCCTATTTTAAGCACACGTGTCGAGAAAAAAAACGCTCGTGTGCTAATGAACTGGGCTTATTTAGCGGTCGGGATGCTCGCAGAAGGTGTGGAGGGCGCACGCACACATTCTCCTCGCAGATTCCCAGCTGCAGACGCGCTTGACTTTCTCCTCGGCAACAGCCAAAGCCTCTCTACCACGGGAAGCGATACGTGATTTGACAGAAACAAATGTATTCACGCCGCTCTGTCAAAGCATCATCTCAACCAAATTCCAAAACAATGAAGTGTTTAAGTGCAGTGACCAAGCATGCACTTCTATTGCGATCATGAAGCGGCTTTTATCTCCTCCTCGGTAAATCCTGCCTACGGGCGCTGAAGGATTTGGCTTCTGCCTCTTCTGTAATGAGCTCTGTGTCTGTACATACAAAACAGGCCTTTTGCTGGATAGTGGAGCTGTGGCTCTCAGTCCTTTCACCCGCTCTCAGAAGCTCATTCTGGGCGCCCGGTTTGATCCGTTTCAAATGAATGCTTATTAAAAGTTTTTTTCGCGGCGAAGAATGCTTGTCTAATACCTTCAGAATGTTTCGACATCCTGCGGTGAAGTACAGCTCCGGCCATTGTGAAGCATTAATTAACTGAGATGACTCAAGGCCAACATTATTATGACAAGAAGAAGCACAATATAATTGTCATAAAACAGCTTAATCGCTTCTTCTTCTTCTTGGAGCCAACGCTTTGGGGTTGAATCTCCTCCTCTGCCGTCTTTGAAAGTTCTAAAAAGACAATTTGGCGCGACAAAAACGCCATTAATTTATACACGCGCGGTTAAAGCTTCAATAGAGATGCAGGTGACGTCTGGTGTGTGTTTAGCTACCTGTGTGATGCTCGGCGTAACCGCTAATGAATTCACAAAAACGTCCTAGATTCAGCTTCAATGAAATTACGGGGAGGCTTTTTGAATGTTAAGCAACCAAGGTGAATGATGTGCTTTTATGTTTCCAGCGGATGAATACAGATGCTTTGTCAAAATCTAATTCATTTTCTTTCAAAGCCCATAGGCATCGGATGTCTGGAGTGAGGATTCAAATCAAACCACCATCCTCAGAAACAACATAAGAGGACCTTTATTTATAATTGTGCTGTGATTTCGCAAAACGAGCTATTAACGCCTCTGATAAATGGGACGAATAAGTCACCGTTGAATAGCGTCGCAAAGTATTCCAACTCAATCAAAACTATTAAACTAATTAAACACTCCAGGATTGTTATTGCACGCTGAGCTTAATTAAAGCGATTTCATTATTTGAAATGCATCAAGCTCCAACGGCGAGGTGATAAATAGACACGGTACAACCGACGAAAGCAATGTGCCACGAAAACCACTTCCTGTTTGATTCTATTCCCAGAAAGACAACAAACGAATAAATAGCCATTTATAGCTCAATTTCCTCTGCTCGTTTCAATCAGGGTTAGTTTGCGGTCACGTCATACATGTGCGATTAGCACCGGCTTATGAATAACTGATGAATTAAAAGCATATGCGTAAGCAATATTACAATTTTCACACCTCTGTGAAATCACAAACATTAACACTAAAATGATAACGGACCCGGGGAAAGGCTTTCACTGTCTAGATTTGGTCATTTAAAGCCAATTGATTTTGAGTTTGAAGCGTTTCTTTGGTCTGTTAGTACAGCACCGAGTACGTCCAACATAAAGAAGGATTATGATAGAACAATGTTCCGCGAGACTAAACAGACGCTCCAATCCCCCCAAAAATCACCGGTACGCAACATTCAATTTGGTTGTAAGCATGTGTCTCCAACTCACCATTTCTCCAAAACCGCTGCTCAGCTCAACGCTTTACGTGCAGAAATGGACTTTATCTGTTTTAACGCTGCGATTCTGGGTTTATGGGAAATAAGTAGCGTCCACGACACCCGAATCATCCGGGAGTGGTTTGCAGAATCTATACCAGATTTGTTTATCACCATGTTGGCGTCACGAGGAGCTTAGAGCTCCAGACAATCCGCCTGTGAGAACGACGCACAAAGGAGAGAAAAGGCTTCATGGAGAGTGCAATATTAGTGAATATTGAGAGTAATTGAAGAGCACTTTGGCGCTTGGACACATTAACACTTTATTCTCTGCTCACGCGCACAGACCGCCAAGCTTTTCGTATTTTTAAACTCTCCTGCTTGGAACAACAGACATCATTGTCTGTTGGAAGAGTCGTGGCTGCGCATGTGAGATGGAGGAACAAGTGGAGGAGTCGGCTCCTCTGTTTGCTCAAGGTTGCGCTATTATGTTGCGGAAACACAGCTTCTCGCCATTCATTTCATCTAAGGCTTCTTCGGTAACGACTACTTGGAGCAATTCCATGTCATCAAAGAGCACGTCATCTGTTATTGTAATGAGTCTTGACTCCAACTCGGCTCTGAATCATTAGTGAATGGATCAACTGCTCTCATCAATGTGTTGGAGCCCCAGTGGGAACGCGAGCGTGATGAAGGCCCATCCAGTGCAGCGTGATTGATCATTATTTTAATCACCGCAGGCAGATGATCACGGGGACGGCGTCAGCCCACCACATCATTAAGGAAGAGAAAAGCAATAAATGAAACCCAGGTAGGAGGCATTGTTTGGAATTAGCATCTTGTTGAATTCACGGGCACGGTGAAGGGCTTCCCGTATCCTCCAGGAAGCTCCACGCTCGCCGCTCTGGTCCTCCAGCCTTAGCATTCACAGTGAGTGAACACACACGATGAGAAGAGCGCTCTGCAGAGAGGCTTGCCTGTGTTTGCGCAGGTTAAAGAACTCGTCCACCAGGCAGAATGAACAGAAAACGACGTTTGCGTTTGACTGTTATCTGGACTCGTTATAGTTCCGTTGATGCTAATACGCCAATAAAAACGTCACAGGCTACTTAATCAGGCACTTAATTAATGCTATTTCTCTTTCATTTTTCCTAAGCCGGCAATATAACTGGCTGAGAACTGCTCCGTCATTGACCCGTGTTCGACGGTATGAATAACAGCTCGGCTGCCTTTTATGAGTCCTGTGAGCTCCAACAACACAGCTTGAGTAATCAAGTCATAAGCTTTGAGATGAACTCTTCAAAAACACACTCCCACTTCTGTGTAGGAAAAAAAGGTCAGATTCGATCCGAATGTGTGCAGTCGAGTGAAAGAGAATGTGCTGGAAGTCTAAACCCATTAAAAGCCTGCTCACTTTATCTGTCTCGGTGGTTAAAGCGGCACGAAACAACACACACCCTGTGTTCGCAGGATTCTTTTTTTTTTTTTTTTCAGATTAGCTCCCAGAAGACCTCTGCTCACCTGTGTCTCTCTTTTTTTAAGATGCTGTACTGCACTGCTGACAGGATTTCACAATAGTCTGCCAGAAGGGGCAATCTAGAGAAAAAAAAAATCAAGTGGGCAATTTGGTGAGATGGTATCAAGAGAAAGCTATTGTCTCTCTCTTATCTGATATTGGAACAGTCTGGATTACTCTGGAGTTCACAGGTGTCTATGAGGTCCCCGTGAAGAAAACTCATTTTGTTGATTTGATAAGATGGGCCAAACTGACAGTGTTCATTCATCGTCTCTGAGGCGAATCTTAGGCAACAGACATTACTTTCATTCGAAACACAAAAGTAATCGTGCCAGATACTGCGACGGAACACAAAAATGATATTAAACTCATGGACTCATGAATAAAAGCCAATAAATAAATGTATATTGCCTACAATGCTAGAATGAGATGTTGCACTGTCACTGGAGGATACTTTGTTTTTCTGTATAATGGATTTATTACTTGTGCTGGTGGATAAACCGAAGGCTTTGGGTTGCCAAGCAACGCCGGTCACGTGATAAATAAACGGTGCTGGCTTCTGCAAAGGATCAGATTATTCTCCCTCTGTGCATTGTCCAAAGAACGAAAAAATTATTCGGATTGAGCTACAAAATTGAAATTATAGAAATGATGTGTTTGCAAAAGTCGTTCAGCACGGCCGTAAACTGGGTTCTGGTCTTTAACTAGTCCGCACGACAGTCCATGAGCAAATTTTAGTCGTGGTAATTAATAACTAAAAGGTCATAATTGAACTCGCAGCACTAAGGACTTTATTATCCTACCAAGCCAAATGGATTGGCTCAATTATCTGAACGGGGGATCAGGGAGCAAAAGCAGACAGCTGCGAAATTTAAAGCAAAAGCTGCGTTTCTGAATAATTCAAATCGGGTTCCTCCTGAATTATCAATAATTTTGCACCACCGATACGCCTTTGAGAGGTCATTACACTGCTTGAATTGTTCGGCGTGAAGCTTTGTGTGTGTCGTTTATTCTTCTTGCGCTTCTCGGTCTTGCGCCGCAGAATTTTGTACAATTAAGAAGCGTAATTATTTTTCACCAAAAACAGACAACTGGATCATTTTCCAGTGGAATATCATTAATCATAATTCTAGTCCTGCCCCGGTCTCTGAGCTGTGAAATTGTGTTTCTACTTTACCAAACAACAATAATGGATGGGAGAAAAAGAGAGAGGAGAAAGAGTAAATGGTACAGCATGGTTCAAATCAACGGATAATAATTGCGGCGCGTTGCCGACATTGTGTGTGCAAAGGCTGCACTCAACTGAAGTCATTTTCAATTAATAGAGACGAAAGCCATTGTGTGAAGTAAGTCGTGAGATTCTCTGAACTTCACAAAGCTCAGTAACCCTCACCGGCTGAAACTCCGCCGTCGCTCTGGAAAACACTTGGAAATGTTCACACGATTGTTCTCGGCCTCTAATCTGTTTGTGAGTTGAAACAATTCAGACAATGGAAAAACTAAAATAAGAACAGCACTCACACCCCGAGTGAATCCCTATAAAAAGTCTGTGCAGCTCAAAGGATGATGCAACGGCAGTGGATGTGGCCACGATGATGAAATGCGTATAAACAATGTACCGAACAAATATATGAAAGTCGTAAAGGATCTTTCTCTGCATTGCAGTAGCGAGTGAAAAAGAAATTCACCACTAGTAGAATGTTACTTTTGCAAGATAGTGTGTGATATGCTGCATGCTCGCAATGTGATGTTACCAAAAAGGCGATGAAGAAAAGCATTGCTAAAAATACCCATCGATGGTTCGCTTTTTCATGTCGTCTTCTGACAGAATCTGAAACACACGCTAAAGATGGAAAACAACTCTAAGGATTTAACTGCCGAGGAAAAGAGCAACGCCAAGAAAAATCAGAGTTCAGACCAAAACCCAATAAGAGAATAAAGACTGGCCTTTGGCAGGAACATATTGTCTGTCTAACAATGGGCCACCGAGTCTGCGGAGAGACGACGTCAACACTCAGGTTGAGCTTCGGAGCTTGGTTAGCTTGTCCAAGTAGTTTCTTGAAAGATAACTCTCAAGCACTTTCACAAGAAAGGAAATTAATTATGCAGCGTGTGCGAAAGGTCCGACCAAAATGGATTAATTCTGTCTAATCAATACGCCTCGTAATGGTTTATTTGGTGCACACGAAATCTGCGTCTTGGCTCGTTTCAAAGGCGAACTCAAATGTCATATTTAATCATTTCGCATTTGTCTAAATATCATTCAGAATAATCAGTCAAATAGAAATAAATTAATTGCTACGTAACATTCTTCAATGCCATCGGATTTTCATGGCGACCCCACTGACCGTCACGAAACACAGTTGAAGTTGAGTTTCTATTACACGGATGACAAAAAATGGTCGTTTGTGAGAGTAAAATAACCGATAAAATAAGTTTCATTTCTTTAGTGAATGATCCTATAAAGGCGGCAGAAGAGGAAGAAAATAAGCCTATTTAACACTTCTGACAGCCTTTAAAAACAACTCGGGCACTGCTAATGTACTGGCCATAATTTGATAAAGCATGACTTAGATTATTTAAATTACAAAACTTCACGATGGGCATTAGTTCTAAAGCTTTATGACATGCACCAGCAGGGTCCGACAAGGTCAGGACTTCCAGTAACACCGATAAACACAAATTCAGTGGCTGTGGCTGTGGACCCTTTACATAAACAGAGCAAACAATGCCCTATTAACGTAAAATAAAGACATATGCGTGGATTCTCTTTTCATCATGTCTAGGCTGGACTGTCTGCTCAATTGGCCTGTTGTTGTTGTCGGGTTTTCAGAGAACTTGGCTGCACTTTCAGCATCTCTACAGCGCTGAGGTAATCCGTGTTGACGCCACAATGATTTAAAGCTTATTTGCAGAACTTTTCCCCAGAATATCTGGCACTGTAAAACATTCATAATTCAGTGAACTCTTCCCTATCGGCCTCACGGGATTGAGACCTGGCCAGTGGCCTGGGGGAGAGGGATTGCTTTGCGTGGAGTCCAGATATGGCTGCTGTAATGTGCTTCGGAAACACGCCTCATTAACATCAAAGGTTAATACCCTTAAAACAACACTGCATTCCAGGGAAATGCAAATTCATGCTTTTTCTATCTCTGCAAAGCCGTGAAATCTGTTCGCGAGGTACCGCGCTTTGAAAGATGACCGAACTACACCTATAATCTCCTTTAATCTGCATGGAGCAGATCTTGTCTATCACATGCAAGCAAACGTCTGATGGCTTGTGGATAGACACAGGACTCCCCTTTCATGTTTGCCCATCCTCTCTGTACAGGGCTGTCCCGCTCGGAATCAGACACCACATCAATCGCTAGCCCGAAACCCCCAAATTTCATCCCTCAAACTTATTGAAGTTCTAATTTGGGACTTACATAAAGGTTACGTAAAGTGATGAATAATGAATGGTGCATAACACCACACTGTCATTAAAAACTTCATATTTTATTAAGGACGGGGGGAGAAGCTATGCAGATACAATTCATGTACCTCTCTAATTATCCTTGCAAATGACTTCGGGGACTAGGCCTAAATAAGAGACTGCAGAAGACGGCACACCACTGCATATCATACACTGTCATTTTCCCTTTCATGTGCGCCAGCCAAGGTCAGTCGCTATCAGGCGCCCGCGCGCGCGCTCGCCAGCCCGTCAAGCGGGATGGCAGCCTTTCACAAGGAAGTTTAGCGAATCTCTTTGAGGTTACTTTCATAATTGATCTGAACACAATTTCAATTACACACTCATTGGGCTCCAATACATTTTCAGGAATTTCCACGCTTTTCTGCTAAGTCACGCGACGGCTTTTCTCCACATGGCTCTGAAGGTCTCCGAAGCTGAGCACATCAAAAACCAGTGGTGTAAAGTACTTGAGTCAAAGGACTTTACTTCAGTATATGTGGCTACTTTGCACTTGTAGTGAGTACCAAAAATATAAACACTTTTACTCTCTACTTGACTACATTTTGATTGCGGATTTGCACATCTTGCACATTTGAGTTGCACATTTTTTGCACATTTGAGTTTGACTGAAACTAACTTTCATGTCTTTGTCAGCAAATAAAACCTCTTAAATAAAGAATTTCCTTTTTGTGTTTTGGACATTTCATGGTGTTTTTTTCAATATGAATAAAAAGTCCTTTTGAAATTGCATACTTTACGGCTTTTACTCAAGTCTTTTTGGAATTGGTGACTTGTAATGGAGAAATTGTTACAGTACTTTTACTCAAAAAAAGTATTGTTTGTGAAAAGTATTGTTATCAGGTACTCTTTACACCTCTGTTAAAAACTCGGGGGATGAAAGTCACGTGCGTGTGGATGGACGTGTCTGTACGCGCGGGCACCGAAGCGGCTTGGTCACCTGACCTCCCTCTGCCTTCACCTCACTAGACGGAGCACAAGCCCACTGTGTTATGACGGGGGTCTGCATTGTCAAACATGTGGGCCGCAGACGACGAGCCATCATTTTAATGTGACAACTGTGCATCCACTCCATGTCAAGGATGAACGGGCGCAAATTCCCAGGTAGACAAACGCTTCCGCCTTGGCTCCGTCTCAATGACAGTGATGATATCTGAGAGGATAATGGCGAGTGTCAGACTGGGAAATAGACTGGAATAATTGATACTGCGAGGGTGTTATTCCAGCAGTCAGAGTTAAGAGACGATTGGCAGAAAGCCTGAGAACCAAGAAGAGCCTCTGAAGACGATGGTCTTTCTGAAACTAGCCGTTGTCCAATTGAGACTAGTAATGATGTGAACAATAACTCGCTTTTCTCTGAGGGAACGGGGGGGGGGCGTCATAATAGAGACCACTAAACTCTATCAGCATAGTTATACCCATTCATTACAACTGAGGAAATCATTAAGGCTTTATTGGCTTATTATGGGACAAGCTTGTGAGCATCGCTTTTTTTCCACCCTGAACAAAATTCCCTTTCACTACAGTTCTAATGAGTAGATGGTGAATTATCTTCGTTTCCATTATTGTTAGTCCAAGTCATGTTTCAAGCTCATCCCAAGACACAATCAACATCAGCATTCTGGAGAACGTATCGCAGAACAGCGCACAAGAGACAGTATTATACATTGAAATAGCACAAACATATATGCAACGGTCAGAATACCACTTCATACAGCCATAAAAATGAAAAAAAAAAAAAGAGTTAATCCACAATTAATTTAATCCCAGCATTGAACTTGGTTTAAATGGTTTTAAGTATAATTCACTTAAACTGCTTATACTTGCCTTGACTGGATATTCCATTTATAATAAAACACAAAAGCAAGATTGGTTGTAACACCAACACACACACACACACACACACACACACACACATATATATATACTGTAGAGGGAAAAAAATTGTGTTTCTTCGTACAAAAACATCGATAAGGAGTTTCCATGTTATATACTATATCTATTTTTTTATGCTATGATCTATGTTATATACTATATCAATGTTACCAAATTATACACAGTTTGCGGAAATACAAATACATTTTTTGTATAAATAATTTATTCTATTGTTATATAAACAATGTTTCAATTTTAAAGTCAGACAGAATATTTAACAAACAAATTCAGCACCACTCAATCCTATGAAGGAACTTTCTCAAACAGATTTTCTATCTGGTGCACAGATAAATATTTAAGCTGACATCTATTTGCAAATTCCATTTCTCGCTTGTTGTTGTCTTTTTTCTGCATTCAACACAACGGATGAAAAATAATATAGCTTAAGCATTAAACGTGCGACGTGTATTTCAGTGAAGTGAATAAAAAAACACACATGCTTCAGCTTGGAGTCAATCATGCATGAAGGGAGTGGAAAAGTTTCGCAAGTGTGTCATTTAGAATCGGAATGCTGATTACATCTACATCTGATTATCGCTACAGTCCTGTCACAATTTGCATGTTGTCATATTGCAAGTCTCTTTGCATAATGTTTCCTCTGGAAATTTTCCCAAATGTGGGCGGGGCTTGCACATTAAACACATATTAGTCACTTCTTTATCATAAGAAAAAAAGGTGGTGGGTCAAGTTAGTACAAACTAAAAATGCGACACACACACACACACACAGCTCCTGATGTTTGTATAAGCTAGAGGTCACACCTCCGCAGCCGCTTGTGATGCGTGTCGCACTGACCAGACACACAAACACCTGACCACACATATCTGTGATAAACATCCTGACTAATGATCTGTCCATTATTTCTGCCGGTTCTGCCACTATTTCACTCTGCGGTGCTGATCTGCACAGCAAATGTTCGTTCTGTTTAGATGAAGATTCCATCCTAAATGAGCATTTAGCCAAGCTGAAAGTCTTAATGAGTGTCTACAGAAACACCTAGATGACATGCTACATGATTCCGACCCGCTTTTCCATCTCTGGGTCACAGGGAGCTGGAGCTAATCTGTGTCTGGGCTCAAAAGGCCGGACACACCCTGGAATGGTGGCCAGCCAATCACAGAGCAGGACTGGTGGACACATTCATACTATCAATCACAATTTTCCAAACTCATGTTTTTGGACTGTGGGAGGAAACTGGAGACCTAGAGGAAACCCACGCAAGCACGGGTGCAACTTGCTGAGAGGCAACAGCGCTACCACTACGCCCACCTGACATATCATAGAAGTCAAACATTTTGGTAAGCCAATGCTTTTTTTTCCTTAAAAGGAATGTTAATGATCTGGAAACCTGCGCCAAATAGCTTGGCATTGAAATTCTTTTCCTCAGATCAAAACTGGAGGAGCCTGACACTGAGAAAACCCGGCTGGAGTCCCAGTCGGTGTGATCTATATTTCATTGTCTCTGCAACATCTGTAATTAATCATTCTTCTGAAAATGAGCGGAGTCTGTCCTCTATCTATTTTTTATCTATTCAGGTCAGCATTCTCATTGAAACCGTAGAGGAAAATGAACGCAGTAAGAATACGTTCACATATTTGCATTGTGGCTTTGCGAAAGAATTCAGATGTTGTCGTTATAAAACGGCAAGAGACAGACGCTCTCTCTTTTGTGTGTCTCAAAACTACTCCAATAAAAAAGCGTTATTACTCCACTTGTAACGATGCTGAATCCGTGTTTGGCTGCAGGTTATGAATCCTTCATTAGACTGCAGATCTATTTATGTCGTTAATAGTCAAGAACACAATAATTAAGATTCATACTGTACTTTTCTCATCTGTCTACATGTTTAGCATTTAAAAGCCAGGAAAAATTAGATCAGTGGTACAAAAAATATGTCCATAGATTTATTTTTAGCTCGAACTACGGTATT
>SOMO01000182.1:140402-165261 GCA_028128575.1 Paedocypris carbunculus | reverse complement strand
TGAAGAATAAAACTAGAATTAAAACAAGCATTACCAACTGGGATATTTCCAGTAATCAAGCAGCTAAATTCTCAAAAGAATAATAAACCTTTTTCCATTATGTCTGAAGGGTCAAATTGACCCGAACGTTATCTTTGTAACAAAAACATGTAGCGGGCGTTACAAATATGTCAACTGAACCATTTTTGTCTTATGTAGATTACACTAACTAGGACAAGCTGGAGAAGTGAAAAAATACTTTTAAGTATTTTCGTTTAGTTTAAAACTTTTAACAGGTTTTAACACATTTATTTTCTCAAGTATTTTTTAAATGTTTTTAAACTTTGAAAACGGGTCAATTTGACTGGAACATAATAGGAGGGTTAATAAACATTAGCAATAAATGCTATTATAAAAGCGGTTTCTCTTTTTATAACTATTACCCCTGCATTAGCAGATGTGTTTGGCAGTCAAATATAAAACCACTAGTAATCATTCGAAAAACACCAAGACATTCGATTTAAAAGGTGGACAAACCCGCCCAGTTTGCTTGGTTTCCCATCACTGATCAAGTTTGCTCGATGAAAACATGCCATCACAGAGACACCGACCTGCTGTGGGTCAGATCAATGTCCTGTCAGCCGAGACAAACACACAATTACACTGACAGCACTCGCAGAACTTTCCAATAACTACAGCAGATAGGCGAGGTAGAGGGCTGGTTCCTGCACCTCCATGTGTTAAATTTATCCTCCGAAAAAAAAAGCACCACTGCAGGAAATAGCACACGAAAAAAGCTGCAGACCACAGCACAGACCACTGCACAACACCTTCCTTACTTTCCTCTTCAGGTGGACGGAGGAAATTCAGCAACAACCGACACAACCAGACTATTTCTGTGCTTTGCACACAGAGTTGCACATAAGACGCTGAACAAGGAGTTTCCTCCTCGCTGGCGGACTTTAATTCCAGATGAAGAAAGATGAGTAAAAAAGAAGAAACAAAGGATCTGGTTTGACAGCATCCTCCTCTCTTTTCCCAAGACAAAGCTCTCAGCGTGGTGTCAGAGTGGTTTCAAAAGGAGATATCGAACCTGTACAGCATACAAAACACAAGCCTGATCTTGCGCTGCTATACTTTAAGAGCTGTTGCTTAGATGGAAAAAGTATTTCTGCTTAATGCAGTGGCACCAAAAAATGTTTGACAATGCAATTCAACCGAGAAGAACAATAGGAGTTCACAGCTACAATTCAGAAATCACACCTCAAAAATCACTGTTACACGTACAGCCTTAAAATATGATGTTAAACAGTCCATAAACCCCAGAAAACAGAATGTAAAATAGTGTGATTTGTGACAGTTTGATTATAACACATAGTCTAATGTAAAACGAACGCCATTGGATCAAAGTAAACATTGCACAATTAATTTCAACAATTAATTGGTATAATAAAAATCTATTTTTATTAAAATATGTTGTATGTGAAATAATATTTGTAAATACCCAATAAAATGCAACAAAATGTTTGCACATTTCAGATAAAATGTAGCAGAATGTTTGTACATTTACAATAAAATGTAACAAAATGTTTGCAAATTTTAAATAAAATGCAACAGAACGTTTGTTAATTTCTAATAAAATACAAGAGAATGTTTTGAAATTTCCACTACATGCAACAGAATGTATGTAAACCTCCAGAAAAATGTAATTGATTGTTTGTAAATTGTCATGGGTGTGATCATAATGGGAAATCATAAACATCAAATGACACATTCAGGTTTATAGTGTGTAATAAAAATGTTGATAAATAACCAATAAAATTGCAATTATGATTGTGTGCCTTGTTAAATATAAATTACACATTTAAGAATTTCAATGAACTGAAGCACCTTTATGTCTTGCACACACACACACACACCCTTATTATTTCGCTTTTTCTCTCAAACAAGCAGCCGCAATAAAGAGAAAGGTTAAAGCAAATATCACCCAACAGAACTAACTCAGCAAAACTGTTCAATACCACACTGGAGGACTGGGCTACGCTTTCTTTTGAACCCCACGCCACACAACATCCCAATGCAAGAAAAACGTCCAATTTTGCTGCGTACTGACATATTTAGAGAAACTGACGGAAGCAAAACATTTGAATCATTTCCAAACTGTCCAGCATTTCAAGTAAGTAAAATGACAACTGCCTGCACTGTGGTGTCCCTGAATTTCCCAGGGGGCAAAGGTTTTGACAGCATGTCTGAGCGGACACATTACAGGCCTGACAGCGGAAGGAAAATGCCACGGTGTCCAGTGGAAATGCAAATGCCAAGCGGAGACAGCGCACAGCGTTTGCTGACTAATTGCACACCATTGAAAATTTCTGCAGGTACTTGGTGGCTCATTTGGAAACACATTATCCGCTTTGCCTGGTCTTACATTTTAACATTTATCATCATATGTGTTGTGGATTCTTGAAGGCGGCGTTTTTGTCAAATGGCTCATGTCACAAGGCATTACGGTCCTCATAATGAAGCTAAAAAAAAAAACAAATCCCACAATTCTATACACCAAACAACTGCCGGCTAGTTAGATCCCGTCAAGCGTTAAACATACGCTATCATTTCACATTCGTATTCATGGTGGCTTGGTTAAATGCCACTTTGTCCACACATGAACACTGTGCAGCAGATCACACTGACTGATACGGGATCAGCCGAACAGCCTGTCAGTGGGACGGGCGGCAGGGGCGTATAATAAGGGTTACTGGTGTCGCATTGAGAGGATTATCGCC
Source organism: Paedocypris carbunculus (assembly GCA_028128575.1). Lineage (NCBI taxonomy): Eukaryota > Metazoa > Chordata > Actinopteri > Cypriniformes > Paedocypris > Paedocypris carbunculus. The sequence goes on along the minus strand of SOMO01000182.1, from coordinate 162,499 downwards.
GCTCATTATTTAAACAAAAGCTTTGTGAATTATCACGGAGAAAAGGTGGTTAGGAAGCTGCTCTCTTTGGCACGCAGGTTTGGACGCCAGAAGCAAAAATGCCATTGGAAACGTCCAACTGTGTAAATGATGGATGGCCTGTGAGGGACGGGTTCTGCCAAGTACAACATTAGCAAAAATAAACAGGGGCAGGGAGATAAGAGATGATCTGGGGCTCTGACGTTATCCTTGTTTCACACACATGTCCTTGGACTTTCAGTTTGTGGACGGGCCAAATTCAAGTGGAAGTGGAAAAGCTCTTTTGCTGCCATGTAAAAACGTGCCAGATGCACACACCGCATCACTTTAATACTTACAAATGTACTGCCGTTGCTAAATTGGTGCATTTGGGACCGTGAGATTTGAAAGAAACGATGGATCGAGGTTTCACAGTGAGCAAACTAAGAAAAAAAAAGCATGTGAAGTAAAACCTCAACACCACTGGGTGGATGAGAAGAGCTGCAGTGTTCATGAATATTCACCTTCAGTTCTTTCCAGGTTTGGCTTTGCTTAAGACTTTTAGGACTTTTATCCAAAACGGAATATATATTTTTTTTGCCACCCTTATGCAATACTGCGTAACTGGGTTAAGCCAGCTTATGCATGGTGAATAGGTGTATCTAACGCATGCCCTCCCATGGACACTCTGGGGACGTGGGACTGCAGAAGATGCTATAAAAATGCTGTATGTATTCTCTCCTTCCTCCTTGCCTCTCTCCTCCTCCTCTGTGACCTCACAGACTCTTTTACAAATTGCCACGGTCAATATCACGCAATCTCTGTGATTTACTAGTTTCACAGAAAGCTTGCAGGAAACACCTGAATCTTTTGTTCACCGGCAGAGTAAGCAGACGCACAGAACGCTGTGTGCGCACACGGCCCTGCTAATGCGAATCTGAATATAGATAAGATGTGTTTATGCACCAACGTGTGGATTTTGCAGAACATTTAGACTTGACTTAGTTTAGCACCCTTTATTGAATTCATGGGTTCTTTTTTTCCAAGGAAGGCTAAACCAGAGGCAATATCATTATACACTGTTTAACATGATGTCTTACAGTAATAATTGCAACACTGAAATCTAAGAATAAATATATGCACAGATCTGTCCTTGCTTTTGTGATAGTTCTCCAGCTTTAACCATTCAAGTCCCAATACAAGACAATCTACTCAATTTGAAAATACAAATTCAACAACGCACTTCACAGTTATACAATAACTGCAGTATCCCTATTGCTGAAGGACATTTTAGGTTAAATAAAACATCTCAATGCAAACATGATAAAAGCCGTCACCTCAATTCGAACATCTTGCTCGTTGTACAGAAACGACACCGCAAGACGGTGAAACGCTGCTCTTCCAGATTAAATCTATGTATTTTAGATAAATAAAACTGTGATACAAAAATACTCATTTTTACAACATTGCTGGCTGCTCTTGTGAAGGCACTTCTTTTTTTTTTTTTTTTTCTTTCAAAATTTGAACACCGGGAATTTCCTCCAGAGCAACTTGGGGGGAAAAACCACACATCTTACATCGCAAGAATTCATTTTCCGTCTTACCATTTTCAATTTGGCTGTTGGAGTCTTTTATCTGACATGTCTTAGAACTGATATGACCTCTCCAACATATCAATGTAATCCATCTTAGTTTTGAGTCTGGCCCTCAGCTCAGGGTAATCACTTTGGGTTTGATTAGGACGTTCTGTCCTTGTCCCTGTGGAGGAGGCGGTGATCGTTTGCTTTTGTCTGGCGTCGCGTTTAGCATGTGGGTGCTCCGAGGGCGGGTGCATATGTCTGTCAGGCAGGTTGCTAAACTGAGAAGCAGAGCCAAAAAGGCTGTCCACTAATCCCACCTTGGGAGTGGGTCCTTGGCTATCAATGACAGTTGGGCAAAGTATTCCGTTTTCATGGAAGCCGGCAATGTCACTACAAGGCGCCCCGACACCGACAATAGTGTTAATGGGAGAGTTAGAGATGGCCATGGTCCATTCTTTTTCCTTCTCTGCTAGTGTTCTGTAGTGTGACTCTTTTGTTTCACAGAACGGGTGCTTCTGCCCTGACTCGTCTTGTCCGCTCTTGTAAATGGGGTTACCGCAAGTGTGCGAGGAGGGAGGACGGATGCTATCGTACACGTGATTGGAAGGAGGAGTCTCCGGGATGGTAGGTGGCTGTTCCGTGAATATTCCACACTCCATCTGAATGCCTGCCAGGCCCACTTCCCCTTGCTTCCGGAACGGTAGCTTGTCACGCTTTTTGAGGGCATACGCACAGAGAGCTGCCGCGGCAAAGAAGGCAGACACGAACAGAACCAGCAAGCTGAGAATGAGAACAGAGAGCGGTATGGTGCCCTTCGGCGGGTGGGGTCCCACCTCTGGATACGCCGTGCTCAGTCCGCCTTCTTCTTCAGCGGGAGACGGTGAAGACCGCCGGAGCTCGGGGCAAATCACTTCTGAATTCAAAGAACGCAAATCTTTTCCTGAGACCAGCTCGGGGGTCTTACACACCACCTCTCCGACGATGACTACTAAGCTCAGCGTGTCTAGCCACTCCTTTAGCGGAATGATGTCGCATGAGCAGTCCCATGGGTTCTGATTCAGGTCGATCTGGACCACGGCATGCAGGTGTTCCAGAACGCCGCTGACCGGGAGACAATGGAAGTAGTTGTTGCGTAAGTTCAGGCGTGCCAGTGAAGTGCCCCCGAAAGCCCCCACAGGCAGCGTTTGCAGAAGGTTGTTATTGAGAAAGACTAGTTGCAGAGAAGGCATCAAGCTAAAGGCGAATGGCTGGATTTCTCTTATTTCGTTGTACTCAAAATACAAGTACTCAAGGCTCTCCAGCCCGTGGAACATGTCGAGAGATATTTTCACAATGCTATTACCATTCAGGTAAAGGCTTCGCAAATTAGGCAGGTTAAAGAACGCTCCGTCTTGCACGTAAAATATCTGATTATTTCCCAAGTGCAGTAAATCGAGACTGGAAAAATTCCAGAAATCGGACTTGTAAATTCTCTGTATGAGATTTCCACTTAAATAAAGCTTCTTAGCATTCAGGGGTCGGGGCATGAGCTCAGAAATATTCCGTATCCCATTCTCCTTACAGCTGACCGTCAAACCGAGGTCATTAATATGCAAGTTGCAGGTACATCCGATAGGGCAGATTATTGGTATGGGTGGTCTCGTCTGGTATCCAGCTACAGGTGGTTGGTTGGGAAACACACTGCGTGGTGTTGGCGATCCCTTGGAAGGCCTGGGCCTTTTGGTGGCTTTCGGGGGTCGATTTCTTGGCTCTAAAGAAGAAACTGTGTTTTGATTGGGGGAAACTATAGACGACGGCTTGGTCGGCCTCACTCGCACTGTGTATAATGGCAAGTGAAGAACGCTTAGAATTGAGTCGATTTCAGATTCTTTCAGTAAAGGACAGAGCTCGCCACGTTTAATCTCCCTAAGGTCTTTTCCGTGGAGGTGGAACGGATACTCACATGTGATTTCCCCAACAACTGCAGTGTACGGAATACGCTCTAGCCAGGCCTGGAGCTGGATGATATCACAGATGCAGTTCCAAGGGTTTTCCTCCAACTGTATCTCCATGAGGCTGCGGCCAATGTATTCCAAAATGCCTTTGTAGGGCAGCATCTTCAGTCGATTGCCTCTCAAGTCAAGGTGTGTGAGAGAAACAGATCGGAAAAGAAATGCTGGCAACACCGGAATTAAATTATCATTTAGGATCAGCACTCTGAGTTTGTGGAGATTCCGGAAAGCCCCGCTGTCTATCCTCTTGATGACATTATAGTCGGCCTGAAGGTATTCTAAGCTCTCCAGTCCAAGAAACGTGTCGTTCCGGAACACTTCTAGCTTGTTTTCATGAAGGTACAGTCTCTTCAGTTTTCTCAAACCATTGAAGGACCCGATGTGAATGTCCTGCAGGGCATTATTGCCCAGATTAATGGCCACTGCATTGTTCAAGTGTAGAAAACTGTTGAAGTAAAGCTTTCGTAAGGTGTTTTTCTGCAGGTAGAGCTTGAATGGTCTAAGCCACGTCTGTGAGACTTGGCTAACATTTGTAAATCCCTTGCCGTCACAATGAACATGAAACAGGCCTTCCTTTACCTCGCAGCTGCAGGGCTCAAAGCAAGGCTCATCTATCTCTTCTGAGTCATCAAGTAGAGGGATAGGAGTCGTCCATGCAAGTGCAATTGTACTTAGCAGCGTAACCCACAACATGCTTTTACCAAAAGCAGTCATGTGCATAGCCTCAAGAGCTCCTTCACTGCACTGGGGAATAAAAAAACAGTTTTAGTGGATGCAATTCGAATCAGTTCATGAATACTTTCCAATCTAAATAAACTTGACCTTTGATGGGATAACTGGAAAATTACTCCTGGGTTAGAGAGATTAGTTGTAGTATTAGTCATTACCCGAAACAGCTGAAATGCTTTAATTGGCTGACAAACAAAATAATCTAAATTAAAAACTTCAATATTGAATCCCAGGAAATTAGCCAGAGCGTAACATTGCTTTTAAAACTATGACTGTTGCTTTCAGTATAAACACAGAGCGGGTTCAAATGGTGACCTAATCCATTTAAAGGCATCATGCTTCTCTAAAGGTTTGACTTTAGTTTCTAAATCAGCTAATGACTCTGGAATATCAATTTGACCTCCATGGAAAATACCCCCCCCACCATCCTCCCCTCCAAAACCTCCTATTAGCTAATGTGCACAGCAGGGCACTTAGGAATGTGATGTTAATAAGACCTACAGATCTACAGTATTGATTGCTGATGGGGTATATGTTATCTCATGCCACCACTAATGCAGGCAAAGTATATTGTTGCAATTAAGTACAAAATCAGTTAAATTGCAATATTTGTTTATACATATATATATATATATTAATTTTATTATGTTCATTTTTTTTTTTTGCCAACAAACCATGGAACATCACACAGTCTCTCAGCAGAATAAGTCCAATGATCGGTTCCAAAGTGATGCAATACAGACATAAGGAAAGCATTCAGTTGTCCACGAAAAAGCCGAAGTACACTGTGATGGTCATGAGTTAAGCACAGACTAATTTTGTCACTTGCGTTGTAAAATCCATGGCGATGCAAATCTTTAACCCTGAGATCCAGTCACAGCGGTTCCGATTATTTACGTACATTCCCCTTTGTTTGGTATCACCACCGCCCGCGTTCGGATCCTGATCAGAGAGCATTAAATGAGCAGAAATGTGTGCTACTCACTCAGGTTGCTGCAGCGGAATTAAAAGCGCAGAAGATGGACCACTTTAAATGATGCTGCTTCTTGCCATGTCACCACCGCCGAGCCACTTCTTCTCTCCGCTCTCGTGGTGGAGGCAAATAGGAGAGCCGAAGACGTGACAGGACTGCAATGTCTCGAAAAGGTTTGCTTTAGGATGCAGGTCCGCTCCCCTGACGAGCGCTCAACAGTGAAGACAGCGAAAGCTGCAGTTCAGCATCACTCCGAGCGCTGATGAAGAACGCGAGGTCTTTGCACATTTCCGTTAGATACGGTTAGTCACGAAACTAAACCCGGTTGTCTATGCAAGTTGTGTTAGAAGACATCATGAAAAATAACAGCTAAAAACAAATCACAGGATCGCACAGACTCTGACTTTTTCGGTTGCGGGGTATTTTGCTCGGCGCACGCGCCAATGATGAAACGCTTCAAACGAGCGCGAGATGATGAGAATGAAATGAGGCAGAAGCCGGCGCGCGACACATCGTTTCAGCTTTAGAGAGGGTTTTTAATCCCACTTTAAATGTCGCGCACACTTTTGCCGGCCATTCGCAGGAATGACTTGCTTTGCGATAGGAAAACCATAAAGTTGTGATCTTTCACGACACAAATTTCTTAGAAAACGCCCATGTTTATTTAAACATAGCTGAATTATTAAATCCTGTAACTGTATCACAGGGATAAGGGTTTATGTCTTATGCATCAAGCCTTGTGACATTTTAGGGCCTTAACAATTTAATGAAATCTTATTTGGGTTGCCATGGAAACATAGTACCATCTGCTATTGCACAACAATGTGGTATTTCATACATGGGCATGTTGCTTATTTTGGAACAGCGAATGGCAAAAAGTTGACTTTATGCCCGTTTTTGTTGATCCCTCATATGGCTGATTAATTATCTTATAAATCATCATTTAATTACTTCATATATCCAGCCTCTCGCTTGACAGTGATATCTGTTAAATTAGAGGTTTGTTTTGAAATATTCCATCACATAGCCAAAAAGAAAATATCTAGAATAACAAGAGAACATCCGCAAGCCCCCTACACAACACACCCCAAGGCAATAATTAAAACACACACGAGTATTGACTATAGTTTGTCTTCATTGTGAATTCTCCACAGGAAACAGGAAATCTGAGCTAAAGCTGGTTAATACTCTGTCTCAGCAGCTCTCAGTGCCTCTGAGCATTAAAGCATTTTCCAGAAGATCCCTAAAAAATCTTTAATGCCTTCACACAGATCAGGGCAGGAGATCTAAACATGTTCCAGTGAATTAGCTAGCGACAGCAGCTTCTCTTCTCTTCAAAAGCCTGTTAAAGGTGATTAAAGCAGTGTTTCGCCATCAAATTGCTGCACGAGTATTTACTGGATTCTTTGAAGAGAAAACAAGCAAGAAAATACAATTGAAAAAAAATTATCAGGGGATTGCAGAATTGAGTTTAAGAGATTAAATGGTGTTTTATTTGCTCTTTAAGGTATGTGCTCATCCATTTTTATGCAGCCACAGAAGAAGAAAAGTGGCAGTGTGACTGACAGGACATAATGGGGTCCAGAAACCCACTGGCGTCTGCATTAAGTGAAAAATAATCGTTTTTTTTTTCTTTTATCTATTATAAGACAGTTCAATCTTGTCCTTTAATAATATACAAGCCAGCTTTTTTCAGTAGAGATCAATAACTTCTGTATTATAAAAATATGATTCTCAGCAGGTTCCCGATTTTAACTTATTACAAATTAGTTTAACAAGATATACAACAGAGAGTTGTGGTCCACACACTCAGATCAAGTTGAATCATTTCTCAGGATGAAAAAGCACAAGTACATACTTGGTTAATTCTAGACATTTGGCCCGAGGCTGGCCATTAATAGGGACTTTCTTAGTTGGGAGAATATATCTGTTGCTTCAGCTGGTGGATTTTGTGGATCCACAGGTGTGCTCAACATCTACGTGCACCTCTGGAACGCCACCGAGCAGTGACCTCTCTCCTCACACGTGGACCTCCACCAAGGACAGTGGGCCTTGAGCAACTACCAGTGTGGAGCTAATTAAACCACCTTCCCATTTTAATTAGGATATAAATCAGTTGCCATGGGAACCGATCCTTCAGAGTTCTGGTGTAAACTCCTAAAGGATTAAGCGTAGATGAAGGCTGCTGTTTAAGAAGGCCATTTAATTCATACTAGCAATCAATATCTGTTAAGGCATACATGCTATAAACAGAACATTTTACGGTCAATAAATACTCCCTGGTGAATACTACCTGAGTTTGAGTCAGATTTTTGAGCTCTGTGCTTGTTGAATGTTTATTATTAGTCTGTTTCAATTTCACATATAAAATGTGGATGCATGGAAATTGTTTTCACAGGAAAGTAGCATCACAATTGAAATGAAAAGACCAACTCAGCGACACACACACGCATGTGCGCACGCACGCACGCAGACACACATACGTATACAGTGAGGGCCCGTGTTTCATGACAAGAGCGCCCCCTACTGACCACAGTCTGCACTTCTCCATCACTGAACAATAAAAAAACGTGCGCATGGCCATGTAATACCCATAAAGGATTATACAGGAAATCCAATGATTATCTTCACTAAGAGAGCTTTCAGGCCATGAAATTCGGAAACAATTACCAAGAATCAAATTACTAAGCGTCGAGTACCCATGTTACGAACATCTCCAGTTCTTTAACAGAACTTCACAAAATAATACAGGCCTAACATAAGGCATCACACTCCAGAAATTAGTAACAAAAATCTTGCTTTGCTCGTCTGGAAATCATTGCTATTTGTGTGTTGTTACGTTGTTTTTTTTAAGTGTTTTTCTAGTGTTATATTCCTTTAATAATTTTCTGAAGAACCAAATNATTATTATTATTATTATTATTATTATTCTGCTTCTAAAACTAATTGTGTACGTGAAAACTCCAAATATTTAAGTTCGTGCGCTTCTGAATTCGTCATCATTTCCTTTTTATATTCACGACAGCTACAGTTTTCTTTAACATCACCTATTACACAATTGCCTGTATTAATATATTAATATGCTGTATTTATTTGTCTACACGTTGATGAAACAGCGTTACTGCCGCTATCGCCATGTGACGGTTCCAACCAATCAGATAACCGCTCTCTACTTTGTTGACGAATCAGAGCATTGCTTATTGCAAGATTCAACCTACCGCTTTCTCTCTCGTTCCCGTATGTTCGAATGAGCCATCAGCCATAGCACGACAGGTACGAGAGTCTGAGAGAACTTACATAACTTCTAACAGACGGAGCGCTCCGCTGTCACATTCCCGATTTACTTCCTACATCGCTACTATTGTTAAATACAGAAGACACATCAGTTATTTGAAAACTACACTATTTCACCAGTCCGGATGTAGCTGGTTAGCCTGAAAGTAGCGCTGTGATGATGGTGATGATTATAACGGTGATGATGTTACACGTTCTAAGTTATACTTGGTGGAGAAATGTTGATTTGAATTCGTTTGTGTGACACGTGTGTTGTGCTGTTTCTTTTAGACCGAGTAAGTCATTGCTCTGTTCAAGGCGGCGCGTGCGTTTCACCTGTTTTGTACCAGGACCATCACACGTCCAGTTTACTTCAGCTCCGGTCCCAACACAGCAGCTCGACTGAAGATGCCCCAAACAAACAAGTTCAAATGCCCTGCAGCAAACAGCAGCGGACAGTCTGCTGGTGCCGACCGGGGAGAACCGTTTAGAGACCCGGATGTGCCTCCAGGAGATGATGAAAACGACAATCGGGGAGATTCTAGTATTGTTAAATCACCAAGCGACCCTAAACAATACAGGTAAGGTTATGAACCCTCACAGACCGTTACTATAGTATTAACTACCATTCTTCGTAATGATACATCTGGATTCGACATCTGGGCACCAGCAAAGGATTGTTTTACATCAAAAAGACGTGTTGTTACTGGAGGACAGACAAACGGATATGTTGAGATCACATTAGTAAACACCCTGCTCTGGTTTCCACCCTGGGTAATACGATTCTTCACAAAAATGATATTTCTTACAGATATATCGAGCTGAGTAATGGTCTGAGAGCTCTGCTGATCTCTGATCTGAGTGGTAAAGCAGAGGATGAAGATGATGACGATTCCGAAGAAGAAGAAGCAGAAGCAGAAGCGGAGGAAGAGGCAGAAGAGGAGGGTGATTCGGGAGAAGGAACGGATGAGGAGTCTGAGGAGGGTGGTGATAGCCAAGACAGTGATTTTGAGGAGCTGGATGAAGATGATGACGGAAAGAAGAAACGGGGATCTGAGAAGCAGGTTTGTTTTGTGTCTGATGGCTTTTATGAGAAAATTGGAATATTTTATGGATCATTTTTACTGTTCATTTTTTCTCAAACCCAAGTCTGCAGCAGCTCTTTGTATCGGTGTGGGGAGTTTTAGTGACCCAAATGACCTGCCTGGTCTTGCCCACTTCCTTGAACACAGTAGGTCAAGCTTGAGGCTTTCTACCATTTCATATATTGTTTTTGTGCTTGGTCTTCAGTCCCCTTTCTTTGACTTTTTGTGTCTCAGTGGTGTTCATGGGAAGTGAAAAATACCCTTCTGAGAACGGCTTTGATGCATTTCTGAAAAAGCATGGTGGCAGTGATAATGCTTCTACTGACTGCGAGAGAACCATTTTCCAGTTTGATGTGCAGAGGAAGCGCTTCAAAGAGGCTCTTGACAGGTAAAGTGTCCATAAGGATGTGATCATTTCATCACATCAGCTCTTATCTTGATGGCCTTTTTGGGTTTTTTTTTTTCCAAATTTGAGTGCAGTTGTGGAATTTCATTAAATAAAAAAAAATTGGAATAATACATAAAAGTGCAATCAACGACAGATATATGCACATATGTGCTTATTATTGATAAACAATATTTTTACTTTGTTCCTCTGAAAATCAGATTTATTAATTACTGTTTGTTTCATTTGTCAGATGGGCTCAGTTTTTCATTTGTCCTCTCATGATTGAAGATGCAATTGATCGAGAAGTCGAGGCCGTGGACAGTGGTGAGTTGAGTTTTCATTAAAAAGAAAACGATTTAAATCCTGTGCTTAATTCTTTGTGTATTTTTGTTAACAATAGAATATCAGCTTGCAAAACCTTCTGATTCTCACCGAAAAGAAATGCTGTTTGGTAGCCTGGCAAAGGTCAATCATCCCATGAGCAAGTTCTGCTGGGGTAAGATTGAGAGAACGTACTGTTTTTTTTTTTAATTATTCTTGACTGGTTAACCTTCTTTAACTGATCAGTTTTGCACTTTTAAGGAAATGCTCAGACTTTGAAGACTGAGCCCAAGGAAAAAAACATCAATGTTTATGCACGTCTTCGTGAGTTTTGGAAGACACATTACTCGGCTCACTATATGACACTAGCCGTGCAGTCTAAAGGTGAGTCTAGTGCTCTGGAGAAACTAAAGTCTGCTGTTGTTCTTATTTTATCCTTTTGTTTCCTAGAAAAGCTTGACACTCTCGAGGAATGGGTTAGAGAAATCTTTAGCCAGGTGCCCAACAAGTAAGTGAAACCCAAGTTCTGTGTTGTCAGATGAGATCTTTGTGCCCAAAGTGTGTGTTTTCATTTCAGTTCACTACCAAAGCCTGATTTTTCAGACCTACTCAACCCCTTTGAGACGCCCGCCTTCAACAAACTGTATCGTGGTATGTGTCATATAATAAATAACAATTTTATTAAATCATGATCACATAATTGGAGTGATTTTCACAACATGGTTGCAATGTAGAATATAACAGCTCGTCGATTTATGCTTTTTACTTTGCAGTTGTTCCTGTCAGAAAAGTGCATGCCCTCACCATTACATGGGCTCTACCACCACAAGAGAAGTATTACAAGTATGCCAAATAAATGTGTTGATGTAACTTTCAAAAACAGAGTTTGCAGCTTTTTATTGGATAGATCTCAATAGGTAATTTTTTGTATTCGTGGGTTTCTTTAAATAAATTGTAAGTATTTTTAGAGAATTAAAATTTAGAGACCGAAGTATAAACAAAAATATGCATTATGAACCAAAACATTTACGTTTTATTCATATAGCATAAATTATTTCACCTTCCAAAAGGTTGTCAACTCTTTTTGTGAGAGCAGAGAATCCATGAAAAATATGCTTACTTAAAACAATCAATTTTAAATTATAAAAACATACATATATAAATATTGATAAAAAATAGCAGTAGCAAAGCTTGTCATATGTACAGTATATATAATCTGTTACATATCATCGTTGGCAAATCTCTTTTTCCTCAGGGTAAAACCTCTGCATTATATTTCCTGGCTGATTGGCCATGAAGGAAGTGGTAGCATCTTGTCAATGCTCAGAAAGAAGTAAGTCAGTTGAGTCTTTGGCATTCTTCTAGTGGCGTTGGAGTTTTAAAGCTGGTTGTGTTTATCTGTGTTTAGGTGCTGGGCTCTGGCTTTGTTTGGCGGAAACAGCGAAACCGGTTTTGATCAGAACACCACATACTCAATTTTTAGTATTTCCATCACGCTCACTGAAGAGGGCTTCCAGAACTTCTATGAGGTATCAGTAGATGGAGATGTTCCTGTCATTTTTATGCTCAACTAGGCAGTGAGACTTACATTTGAATGTGAAATATTCTTTTCACACTTAACATTATTACACACATACCTGGATCTGAAGTTGCAGCTTTACTGGATGTGCATAAAATTGGATTACAAAGCCATTGAGGCATAAACCCTCCCCTTTACCACTGTAATTTATTTTACTGAATTGGTTTGAAGTGTATTCACACCTAAATAAATGCTATGGTAATTTTCCCTGCAGGTAGCTCACTTGGTTTTTCAGTACATGAAAATGCTTCAGACTCTTGGACCCCAAAAAAGGTAAAGACCTTGTTTTAAAATTTTACGATTTTGTTTCTGTCTCGATGTGGCGCATAATTGTCTTGTTTGTTTTCCTGCAGAATTTTTGAGGAAATCCAAAAGATCGAAGCTAATGAGTTTCACTATCAGGAGCAAGTAAGTTCTTTATGTTATTACATTATTGCAAGATAGACTTTAGGAACTCTTCACAACAACAGAGTGTAGAATAGTGTGGAAAGATGTGCGTGCAGCTATGATGGAATGGCTGGAGAAAGATGTCACGTGTAAGGAGAGTATCAGCAAAACTGAAAGGAATGTTTTCCAACGTGGAAGATCTCAGCGAGTTAAAAAAGAAAATGGAATGAGCTATTAAACGAGTGTGAAGATGAGACTGTTTATACTTCTACAGACGGACCCAATTGAATACGTTGAGGACATCTGTGAAAATATGCAGCTCTTCCAAAAAGAAGATTTCTTAACCGGAGACCAGCTGATGTTTGAGTTTCAACCAGAGGTGCGTGTTGAACGCGGCCCAAGCACATTTTCTGGAAGCGTTCTTGCATTGCTGTACTGTTTGTTTGTTTGCATTCACGGCTCATTACACCACTGAACATAAACCTGGCATCTGTCGCGGCACAGCAGTAGACAAACAGAAACACAACTCGATTACAAAAGCTTCGAGTTACTAACTTCAACTCAGTACTGATGCATTGAGCTACATACTCTCACACACACTCTTATGCATTTGTATATATATGCACGCTGACAAACTTATTCTGTGAATCATGAAATTAATTGCTGATATAATGATATGGCAATTTTATAGATTGATCTAATATTTAAAAAATTAACCCAAGATTAAAGCAGCTCCTAAGATACTAGTGTGGGCAAATTATGGCCTGCGTGTGTTCTTAATTTGACACGCGGAATGTGATAAAAATTATTTAAAAATTGGGTACGTGTTAATCTTGTTCAGTTTGCCATGCAATACCCACATTGCCCCACACGAGGAGCACATTTCCAATAGAGTCTTCAGCCGTTCTGCAATAATGAGCTTATCAAAGAGAGGAAAGCGGATATTAAGCTAGTAAGATTTTTCTGAAAGAGAGTTTTTAAAAGAACTGGTAAAGAAAAAGTCATGCTAAACAGAATTTCTGGTGAAAATGGTTGACTGAATGGTTGAAAAAGACAGAATCCTCCCATCGATATTCCCCTAGTACTGGTCGCAAGCTTTTTTAACAGACTATTTTTCTGTTATGAACAGTATTTGTAGTTATTTGGCAGACACCTTTATCAGTTTGATAAGTGTTCACCTGCTGACTCAGCCCACGTGTCCACTTAATGGTCAATAGATTTGCCAATGGTGTATGTGAACTGTCAACTTTTGTCTAGAATACAGTGGAACTTTGTAGAAGTGATCATTTGTTTTTCACCCTCTGTTCAAGGTCATTTCTGCCGCACTGAACCTCCTTACGCCAGATAAAGCAAACGTGCTCCTTCTGTCCCCAGAGCACGAAAGCCAGTGCCCACTGAAAGAGAAGTGGTTTGGGACACAGTACAGTGTGGAAGGTCTGCACAACATTATACACTCAAGGAAACGTACACACTCAATGAATAGTTTGAAAAAATATTTTTCAATGCTCAAGGACATTTTTTTAACCAGATTGTGGTGTGACTTTGTCTAGGATTAAAACAAATATTATCATTTAAAATAATAAAAAAAAGCTTTTGTGAGACTATGGTTGGTCTTCTCTTAAATCTGTGAGTTTGAACTACATCACACAATTGCAAAAAGAAATTAAAAAGTCATAGAGTAAAATGATGCTGTATGAACAAGAATATTCGTTTTGAGTACAAATGTAAAATGTGATTAGTTTGTTCCTTTTTTAATTTTTCATATCAGGGACTGAACAAAACAATTCACATACTGTACACAAGTATACTTTATAGATACTGTACACAAATATTTTCAGTTCTTAAAATAAAGCCTAATATTTTTTGTACGGTTAAATAACGAATTAATGAAAATGATGAATTTATTGGTACCGTAATAATACTAGAGTAGAAGTAAAAGAGTAAAGTACTGTGGTGCATAGAGCGCTTTTATTCTGGAATATTTAGTGTGTTAATGTGTGCAGCCTGATTTAAAGTATGTTTATCTGTTTTTTGCAGACATACAGCAGCACTGGAGAGAGCTCTGGGCCACCGATTTTGATTTAAATTCGGGCTTGCACCTTCCTGCTGAGAACAAATTCATCGGTAGAGTCATTGTAGTCCTGCCCGAGGTTTTGCTGCTTTTGTGCCAGATGACGCACTTCACTTTGTCTTTTCTTTTTTGCTTTCAGCGACTGATTTTGCTCTAAGACCCTGCGATTGTCCAGACACAGAGTACCCCGTCAGAATTGTGAACAATGATAGAGGATGTCTGTGGTACAAGAAGGATAACAAGTTCAAGATTCCCAAAGGTCTTTACAATGCTCTGCCTAGTATGTTTTGGGGTCCAGCATAATCACTTCAAGGAATGACTGCAGTCGCTGAACATTTTCTTTTTTCTTTTCAGCGTATGTGCGATTCCACCTCATATCGCCTGTGGTTCAGAAGTCTCCTAAAAAGTAAGCAGACGTTCATGCTAAATGTGATTATCTGAGTAGATTGTCATGCTGTAGTCATAGCAACTTCTTCAAGCCATTAGTGAGTCTTCCAGGCCTTCAGGCATCGTTTATGACTTTCCATCGCTCCTCTTTTCTCTCAACTCTTTATAGCCTTGTGCTTTTTGACCTGTTTGTGACCATCCTGATGCACAACTTGGCCGAGCCGGCCTATGAAGCTGATGTGGCACAACTGGGATACAAAATGGTGGCTGGAGAACACGGCCTGGTCATCAAAGTGAAGGGTTTCAACCATAAGCTTCCTGTAAGTAAGCTTCAAACATTTTTTTTTCTCTATAAAGTACTCGAGTATTTGAATTAATGGACAGATGGGTGAGGCAATATCGCCATCTGCAGGGTGCTGAAAGTACTGGATGCGTGAATTAGTAGTTGCACTTTTTTGCACATTTGAGTTTTTCTGAGACTGACTTTTTTTTGTTTTTTTTTTTATAACAAAACATCTACTTTGTTCTGACAATTTGAAACATTGAGGCGTTTCATTTTATTTTTTTTATTAGGAAATGAAACCTCATAAATAAAGAATTTCTTGTTTTTCACATTTCTTGGTGTTTTTTAAGCCTAAATTCAGTAAAATACTTCTTTTAAAAATGGGATACTTTACGGCTTTTACTCAAGTATTCTTGGATTTGGTAACTTGTAAAGACTTGAATACCCAACTGTAAAAATTACTCCAAGTATTGTTTTCAGATACTCTTTTAACTCCTCTGCTGAATTGTCTTCTATTTAGTTGCTGTTCAACTTGATCGTGGACTATCTTGCTGATTTCACCACCTCTCCTGACGTCTTCAGCATGTTTGTGGAGCAGCTGAAGAAAACCTACTTCAACATCCTCATCAAGCCTGACAAACTTGGAAAGTGCGTCATTCATAAATATCCTCACTTGCTTTTTTACATCACTTTAGATCTTCCATTAAACGAGAAACGTCCCTTCTCTCTTTGATGAATGTGTGATTTCAGGGACGTCAGGCTTCTGATTCTAGAGAACTCTCGCTGGTCAATCATTCAGAAGTACCAGGCTGTGCTTGATGGGCTCAGTGTGGAGGAGCTCATGGAGTTTGTCAGCTGCTTCAAGTCTGAGCTGTTTGCTGAAGGACTGGTGCAGGGAAACTTCTCCAGTGCCGTGCGTGCTGCACTTTTATATATTTGTTTTGCCTTGATGCATATTTTATATAACTTCTGTAGGACATTTTCAATCATTTAAAACCTGTGCTGCTTGCAAAGAAAAAATATTTTAGTATGTGATTAAAGTATGAAAAGATGTAATACTGACAAATGGTACAAATATGTATTAAAATAATGTTTAATTAGAATTCTTCCCTTTCCATTTGCCAACTAGGAATCCATGCAGTTTTTACAGTATGTTACTGAGTAAGTGTTTCTCTTTTTCTGACACACTATAGTGTGTTAATTATAAATATTTCAGTAAATCTGTGTTTACTATGAATGTCTAAAATGTATCAAAAAGACATTTCTCCCCTTTCAGCAAACTGCAATTCAAGAAGTTGCCAGTAGAGGTTCCTGTTCTCTTTAAAGTCGTTGAGCTTCCGCAAAAACACAGTCTCTGCAAAGTCAAGTCTCTTAACAAGGGCGATGCCAACTCTGAGGTCACGGTGTATTATCAGGTAATGCCTTTTTTATTTGGTGTATTTGAGTTGACAATTAACTTTAGTGAACAATTGACAATGAATTCAAGTTATTTGCAGCTATAATAACACAAACAGGAAAATGTCTTTGTGTGATTTTGGTCTGTTTCTCATATCTAATAATTTCTTTTAGTCTGGGCCTAAAAACCTGCGTGAGCATACTCTGATGGAGCTGCTGGTGGTGAGTACAACCTGCTAGTGCCTTTATTTTATTAAAAGTTTTGCTTTATTCTGTTTTTGTGGTGAAGAACCACCAGCAGGAGTCGGTTCCTCTTGCCAGTTTTTAGAGAAGTGCTCCGTTTTCGCTCCTCAGGGCGCTGAGCACACACATCTAGATGGCCACAAGCTCATCTCATCCACTTTGCTTGATCCCCTGTACTGACTTTGGATGATCTCCAGTTTTCTTTTCGTTTCTTACTAAAACATCTGAGGAAAATCAGTTGCCGACTCCATTTATAAACTACTCAGTTTTCTTTCAGTTTTTTTTTTCCCACATAGCGTCTTTGCGTTGGTCTCGGACTAAGAAAAGCGCTATACAAATGAAATGAACTTGAACTTGGACGATTTGTCTTAACCTATACAGCGGTACCCCGACGTACAAAATTAATCTGCCGAGAGCCATTTTGATAGCTGAGAAATAGTTTGTCTGCCTTTTACATGTAATCCAGATAATCCGTGACATGACTTCATAAATTCAGACATAATTTTTTTTTAAATGATAAAACATTAAAAATGTAATAAAACATGTAACATAGCAGTTGTTTAGATGTTTATTAAGGTGTAGTATATAATGATATACGGACAATCTCACATGAACGGTTACCTCCATCTTGATATGACGTCATGCAATCCCTGAGAATTTCCGTAATCTTGTGAGAACGGTGACCAAACGGCGTAATTTCAAGATGGCGGCTCTACGGGGGAGGAGGAAAAAATGAATCCTCGCCATTCTGGGGAAAAAAAAATGTTTTTGTAGTTTTATGTTTATTTGACGTGCATAAAAGGCTAAACAACTATTTAATAGACGTCTGGACTCTCATCCCAATGCATTTAGCGGTAAGAAAAAGATGACATTTTCACGACAACGCAT
This sequence comes from Paedocypris carbunculus, assembly GCA_028128575.1. Taxonomy (NCBI): domain Eukaryota; kingdom Metazoa; phylum Chordata; class Actinopteri; order Cypriniformes; genus Paedocypris; species Paedocypris carbunculus. The sequence continues at coordinate 144,929 of SOMO01000182.1, read as the reverse complement.
TTTGTTACTCGGATTTTCGTTATCTAGGACATTTGTAAGTCGAGGGACCAGTGTATAGTGCAGTCGATTCTGAAGCACTTTGTTTCCGAATCCGTTTCTATCCACTATGTGTTCATTAGTAAACCTAAAGGCATATGTCATTGTGTTTTAGATGCACATGGAGGAGCCGTGCTTTGACTTCCTCAGAACCAAAGAGACTCTTGGGTAGGTTTTTGCCACAGGAAGCGTGTTTTAGACATTTTCTTGGGGCGGATCTGGGTCTAATAAGTCTCTGGCCTGTTTTCACAGATATCACGTCTACCCCACCTGTAGAAACACGTCTGGTGTCCTTGGATTCTCAGTCACGGTGGAGACACAGGCCACAAAGTTCAAGTGAGCTCTCCGCTTCAGTCTGGCATTACAATTATCCGCTTTATTGGATGGAGACAGCGTCTGTTCCTCTTGACTTCAAATTCAGAATTAACTTTTTGTCCTGCACTGTTTTACAAGGATTTTTTCGAGGGTCTTTCTGATTTTACTCACATTTACTAAAAACACTTGTGTTCGGATCCCATTATCCATCTTAAAATCTCAAACAACAAACTGTTTATAAACCACATTAAAACATTTTTTTTTTACTCTGGACTATTTAATACACATTTCTCTGTCTGCATGCTTGATTAGAATTCCTGAGAGAATGGACTGGACACATATTTGAAAAGCTGAGCGTTTCAAAAGAGCTTGATGTGTGAACCGTTTAACCAGCTTTTCTCTCCGGCTTCCAGTACCGAAGTGGTGGAGACTAAGATAGAAGAGTTCCTGGTGAGCTTTGGAGATAAGATGAACGGCTTGAGTGATGAGGCTTTCAAGACCCAAGTGACAGCTCTCGTCAAGCTGAAAGGCTGTGAAGACACTCATCTGGGTGAAGAGGTGGACCGGAACTGGACCGAGGTGGTCACACAGCAATACGTCTTTGACAGACTCAGCAGAGAGGTGAGCAGCACTGTCTCACATGAGCGAAGCCTGGCAGCCGCGTGTTCACGATGGATTGCGTTCCAATGCTTTTCTTTTTCCTTAAACGGTAGATTGATGCTCTCAAGCTCATGACCAAGACAGAGCTTGTGAACTGGTTCATGGAGCACCGGGGTGAAGGCAACAGGAAGCTCAGTGTGCACGTAAGCTCCACTTTCACTCAACGTCTCCTATTACTTGAATCTTTGCTGCTCTAAATGTCACAACTTCTTTTAAAATGTTTATCTTTTTAAATGTCTATTCTTTTAAAAATACATTTCTCAGCGGGGAGTTCTATTAAAAACTGTAATTTAAGACTATTATATGTGTACACACACAGACGGATAGATACATTTTTTTTTTAAACACTAGTGTGAATTTCATAGTATTGGGCAGAAAAAAAAAACAAGTGAAAAATAAATTTAAACTAAAAACAGGAGAAATAAAAAGATTAAGTTTGAACAAAAGAAATATGAATGTGTTAGTTTTAATTACTGAGACAAATGTATTTCAAAAGTGCTCAAAGTTCTTTTAACACTTACTTATCAATTCCTTCAGAACACATTCTTACAGTCAAAAGAAATCTGTCACACATATAGTATATATATCAATGTCAGGTTTTTGCAACACCCTGTAACCTCACGGCAAGATGATGTAATCCACCTCCAACTGCAAAAAACCCATTACAGAGTCTTTAAGAGATTTATTATTTCACTATTATATGAACCATGGCATAGGTATGTATTGTTTTTACGCAAATATAAGCAATTATATTTTCCCCCTCTTTTTTTTATTATAGATGCTCAGTTTTAGAGTGCCCATTTTTCAATATTTCAAGTCAGGAGCAATCACAAATAAATGGAATTACGTTGTCTTCTGCGTAGTGTCCTCTTTTCTGTAAATAATGGTTCCAAAGGTAGACATGCATACTGTGTATGATTTTATAGGCTCAATAACTGAAATTAAGAAACTTCAGCCACGCAGCAACTCTTGGCAGTGGCTAAATAAAGTGTTAAAAATAAAAATAAACTAAATACGACAATTAATATTGGAACAGACAGAGACGACAAACCAAATAGCAGGTTCAGATTGGCGCTAATGGTCAGGCAAAAGCCAGAGATGGACAACAACTGAAAAGATTTGTTTAATCGATCATTCAAGTAAAACGACATTGAAATGATATGAGACTCAAGTTTGGTTTGTTAAAAGATGAAAAAAGTTTCCTCAACTCAGGGGGCGTGCTTGTATTTGCCGGCAGCTTATATTTGCGTAAATACGTTATGCCCCTCTCTCCCTCTCTGACACCGGTGCATAGATATGTTTGTTATAACAATATTTTGAACCTTTAAAGGCGTAATTAATTTAGTTTGTCTGAAGCTCTTTGTGGCCTCCGCACCTTCTCGCCTAGCCCTTACATCTCACATCTTTTTCAAGTCTTTGTCTGAATTTAACGCTAGAAAAGGCATTTCCTGCATGTCTCCGTGATGTTATAGAAGGTGACAGCTGGAACATTATTCGTGAACAGCCAGGGATTACTCACTAAATTCTGTTATGTCACACAATATGACAGCGGCGACGACTTGTCGAGTCTCATTCCTTTCACGTGTCAACTGATCTCTGGGCCGAGGATGGAACAGACGAACGCCTTCAGAATCTCAGCACGTCCTCACACTGCTGCGCTGTGTCCTCAGGTGGTGGGCTACGGCGTGGAAGAGAACGACCCTCCGAGTGAGGAGCGTCCCGCTGCTGGCGAGGAGGAAGAGGGCGGCAAGACGTCGTTGTATGGAGAGGTTTCCAAACTAACCTTCCTTTCTGCTTCCTCTCTCCTGGCGTCTGCCTCCGTTATTTCAGACATCAGGGCCTTCACTTCCGACCTCAAGCTTTATCCGTACCACAAGGTTCTCAAATAGTGAGACCCCAACCTCCATCTTCCACAGTCTGTTTGGTTTACTGGTCTTTTGGATGGTGGCTTTTGATTTCCGAGTCGAGAACCAAAGCCTCGACCTTTTTCTGCTGTGACCTTGACATTGCTGTGAACGTTATTGTGTGTGACCGGAGTGGAAGGGACTTGAGTGAGACCAGTGCTACACCCGAATTGTAGTGGACTTTTAATACTAAACAATAATTCTAAATTACACAAAGTATTTTATCCAGTAACGCTGACTTGGGAGTTGACCGTACATCATGACCGTGTGACCTGAGGTTGCGTGATCCAGTTGGATTGTGAGGAAAACGGTTATTTTTTATTTATTACGCTTTAGCATCTTTTGGCATTTGTCTCTATTTCAATCAAATACTAACAGTGAAAATTAATGCTTGACTTGTGTGGAAATATATATTTATTAAAGCACTATAAAGCAACTAATGGCTTGCTGAATTATTTAAATGCTGATTTTTTTTTTGTTTTTTTTTTTTGTTTTGTTTGTATGACTCAATTAAGCTACACATTTTAAGTTATAAAACTTACGTTACGTTATAATTTTAAAATCCATTGTTATTGAAGGATTTTCTGATGAAAATTTAATATTGCCAACTTTATTACTATAATTCAATAAAAAAAAACTGTTCAAAATTCAAGCAGCTTGAGCCCGAGTCACTATAAAATGTATACATCTAATAAAATAGTCTAAATCTGTTTAGTGTTAGGACAACCTCATAACGTTGTTAGTTTTATTCCAGAACCCAGTGAAGGTGACTTTTGGTAAATATAAATACTTCAAATGAACACAGTCGGCAATTATCGGGCCTGATATGGAGTTGGCATTGTGTCGACTTGTCCAAGCAGGAGGGCTGAAGGCACCGCGAGAGAATGGATCTCCTCTGCTCATCACTCTCGCTGATGGACTCAGAGCTGCTGTGCACTGGCTAGAGTTCCATCAGGCTGCTGACATGGGCAGCGTTTGAAAGAGATCCTGCTCCAGGTCTTTAAGCCTTCACATACACGTCTCACTTTGTATATTTAGTCTGTATGATGCGTTCCATGCTGAGGCTTCATCTCACCTCCTACAGGGTGTTATAATTGTAAAAATAAAAGTCCTCTGGCCTTGTGGGACATACTCGGCTTGAGTCATGGTCTCTTACCGATCATGTGAAGTAAATACATGAGTCGTTTTCCTCTCAGGCTTCAGAACTATTATATAATGAAACACACTTATGAAGGGAGGTTAATTTGCTTTAACCTTTTGGCAGTGACTTCGAGGCTTGATGCAATGACACTGATTTAATTAAACACATGTTAACTTTTGAATTTATAGCTTGTTTTGAACAATTCGTCTTGTATTCAGAGATAAAAAAACTATTAAAATATATAACTTCTATGTTTCAGTGTTTTGTTACTTGTATTTGTTTTGTTTGTCGGTGATGTTAACTGTTAGAGGGATATAGACTTTAGAAAATATTACCTGAATAACAAGCTCCTTAAGTCGGGTATCTTACAATTAAATCAAATGTAATCAGAATAAGTTTTATTGGCCAAGTATGTACATGACAAACAAGGAATTAGATGTGGTCTGACTGTCTTTTCTTCCCTCTTGTTCC
>SOMO01000182.1:103966-118961 GCA_028128575.1 Paedocypris carbunculus | reverse complement strand
GTGCAGAACATTATTGCAGATGAAAATGTTAAAAAGCTCGTCTCGAAAAAAAAAAGTTGAAATCAGAGAAACCCTGAAATTTTATTGAAATGGTTTATTTTATATAATTCCAATTACATATATTACACACTTTACACATTAATTCAATGCATGAATTTAAAAAAGTCTTTGTGCTCAACCAACTTCCCCGACATTCTCTTCACAATGTAAAATTAACTAGATAAAAGGTGTTTACCAGAAAATAAGACTGAAGAATAATCTGTGGCTGCGCTGAATTGTAGATATGCACTTTCTAGTATACACCTATAGATTAGATCTAGGTAAAGCAAACGTGTGAACTCATGAATTGTTGCTCTTTAAGTCAGCAGATTAGACGTGACACTTTCTAAACCGACTGTTGGATTCTAACATCTAGTGTATGTGAATGGAACAAACACCGACTGTCAGAACACAAGCACCAGTTTTATTCGGCTTTTCTCAGTGGTTGTGGCACTACAAAAGCTGGCTCCACCCCTACATGACAATCATGGGCGGAGTCACACTAATATTCTTTTACAAACTGAAAGCGATGTCTTTTGTTCTTCATTGTTGTGTTGTATTGATGATATAGTTGCAATATGATGGTAGTAAAGTTGGACTTGAGACCAAAATGTGTGGGTGTGGGTGTGTTAATTTCACAGGATTTGTTTAAAGCAGAGTATAAACTCCTAGCACAATTCCCAACGTACCTGACCACTTTCTTTCAATATTCTTTCCTTTCCATAATAAAACACGAGACTAAACCGGAAGCCTCTTTTGGAGCATAAAGTCTTAAAGAAGATCGTCTTTGTGGGTATGTATATAAAATACATATACGACTTTTGCTATCAGTAATTCAGAGATAATAGGCACAGATATCATAGCGTGCGCATGTAATACTTCCTAAAATTGGCACATTTATTATTTATTAGCGGCATGGCATCAGATGAATGAGACCTAACGAAACCCTCAATTACATGCAATTACATTTAGTTAAGTTCCTTAGTGACATTCTATTATAGCGAGGTGCATCCATACTGAAGGTGGATTAGTGTGAGGATTATCATCCCCAAACAGGCATTTAGGTCAGCAGAATATAATAATAAATTATTATAATACTGTAAATGCAAAACAAAGGCATTTTAGTCAAACAAGCCAAAGTACAAAAATAGGAATCTGTGTTATAATGCTGAGTTACTGTGTGAAAATTCACCTTTCACTTCAATGTCCACAATAATTGTAAGATTCATAATCAAACAATTACTTCTGTGCAACACTGTATACATACGTGTGTGTGTGTGTGTGTGTCCGTGTGTGTGTGTGTGGATACACGCACACATATACTTCTCTATGTATATAGAACGGTTTGTGTGTTCGTTCATGCTTGATAAAGAAAAAAAAACAAAGCAATAAATATTACTAGTGTGTTATAAGACATGTGCAGGCACAAACATTGCAGTACTGATTGAGCGTTTGCCAAAGAGCGTTAGTGTACATATCGATATGTGGTGGTTAAAGTGATTTAAGCTGATGATGTCCTCACAACACACGGATCAGAACTCCACTTTACAAGCGGGAAACGTCTCCTCCTGCATCGCTACAGTGCTGTTGCTGCCTAGAACTGTAACACCCAGTTGCTTCTGCTTTTCTTGAGTTTCCCGATACCATTCGTGCATCATGACGGACTCAAAAGTCGGAATCAAAGTCACCTGGAATTCAAAACAGATGATTTGAGATGACAAGTGACTCAAATCAAAGAGACTTTTATTCTGTACTCACCGGTACATCCTCAGGCCACAAAGACTTTCCCTCCAACAAAGCATCTAAAATAGATCTGATCAAGCTTTCCTTTACTGCATCGTCCCCACTTAGAATGTAGCAAGATGAGCGCAAACGCGAGAAGTACTCCACATCAATAGTGGATGCAGCATGGCCTGATGGGAGATAAGCCAGGTCCAAATATATAGATGCGCCAGCCTTGCTCCCTGTGAATGGAATAAGACACCAGATCATTCTAAAAACAAAAAGCACTGAACCAACCATAGAATGCTGGAATTAGTTAAAAATGTAATACATTTCTCAAGTTTGGAACATTTTTGAGTCATATGCAACGCAAAACAATAGCTGTATGACGCGTGCAAGAGATTAGAACCTCGCTAATAAGCGACATGGTTGTCAGACATCAGGCATCAGACACGAGCGAGAGAGATCAGATGTTCACAACAGAAATCACAACTACTAGAATTCCAGAAGCATGCGAGATGAATCAGATACTAGCAAAAATAAAAACAGATGCTTGCAAGAGAGATCAAAACCTCAGAAAAGAATTACAGAAGCATACGAGAGGCAGAGAGATCGGACGCTAGGAAAAGAGAGATCAGACACTCACGAGAAAGATCGGAACCACAAGAATTCCAGAAGCCTACAAAAGGCATCAGACACTCGCGAGAGAGATCAGAACCTGATATAAAAATTACAGAACCATACGAGGCTTCAGATGCCGGAGAGATCAGACGCTCTCAAGAGGGATTCAGAACTCAGAACCTCACAAAAGAATTCCAGAAGCATACGAAAGGCATCAGAAGCAAGCGAGAGAGATCAGAACGACTAGGATTCTATGATCGTACAAGAAGGATCAGATGCTAGCGAGAAAGATCAGACACTCACAAGAGAGATTAGACACAGCAGTACATTAAGTCATTTAAAATCAACTTGACATTAAAACATAACATTTTAAACTGAAGGAATTTCGTATGAGATCATTCAAACCTGTCATGGTGGATCTTTTCGAGGCAGAGGTAGTGCTACGACTTGCCACAGTGTCCGTCACTGAGCTGCTTCGTGAGCCACTGAGCGATGCACTTCCTGTCCTGGCTTTAGGACCTTGTGATAGAGCGCTACTGGTTAATCTGGGAGGTGCTGCTGACACTTTTCCCTTGACTTTTGTTGCACAAGGCTTTGTGCTGTTACCAGGGTCGGGCATACACGCCCCAGGCTGAGGGGGCAGAGGGGGAAGATCTTTCACTGGAGCTGGAGGAGGATCTTTGGGCAGAGGAACATTTCCTCGACAGCTATACGAGCCATCATTTACATTCTGCTGAAGAACCGCAGCTTCTTCATCAGAATCTAGAAGTCCATCTGCTGTAATGGACGGGCAATCCTCCAGACCCGTGTGCACGTCGGAGTCGGTGGCCATTGGAAAACAGTCACTGGCAGAAGTCTGAGGAGTCTCCTGGGTTGCCAGGGTGGTCTTGGCCCCTGAACATGAAGGTGGAAGGGGCTTGGCTGCATCTTGGGAGTGATCACTGTCATCAGAAAGATTCAATGGGCTGGTGTTACTGAATCCTGGAGAAGTGAGGTTCTCCTGATTTCCAGCAGGCTTGAAATGTTTGAACTCACAGGGAGAGACCAAGCACAAGTCAACGTCATGAGTGGCATCAAAAACAAGACTCTGTGGTCCATCTGAGCCGTCATGGGTTGACCTGTGTGAATGAGACTTTGAGAAAGACAAAGACATGCCGACTTTAGAATTGGCATGGTGCCCGTTGGAGTAGGATGTTTCATCTTCATTGGTGGACTCGCTTACAGTGGGTAGCACTTGTTCAAAAGACATGGAGAGCGATTCATCTACCTCGGTGGACTGCGGAGAGCTCACTTCTGCAGGCATTGAGTGAGTGGTTGTGAAAGTGGGAGAAACGTCAGGTATATTGTCTTTGAAAGAGCTCAGAGACAGGAAACTAGAATGTTTCTCTTTGGAAGAAGACGACATGCTCTCTTGGTTACTTTTGGGGCAAACAGAGTCTGACATTTTGGACAACCCGATTGGCTGGCTCTCAGAACCCAGACACATCTTTACCCCGTGACTACTATGATCCTTTGAGGCCCATGTTTCCTCTGGTGACAGATGATATGGAGTATGGCCAGCACTGTTTGGACCTGATCGAGGAGAAGTTATTTCTAACGTTTTGTCATCGGGACTCGCACAGACATCTTGACTGTTTTTTGTAAGATCCTTTTTCAAAGCCCCGTCAAGCAGCGTATACTCAGTAGGAGTAAGGTCCAGATTGACACAGCGCTCGTTTTTTACTTTTCCTGCGTCCTTGCTAGCGTTGCCAGCGCACTTGGATTGCACGGAGGTACTTTTCAAGTGTTGCCTCTTCAAAAGAGCTTCAGGTTTCTCGTTGCCCGTTTCCAAACAATCTGTTGTTAAGTCTTCCGAGTCGGTGGACAGTTTTTGATTCTGCTGCTCTTTGTTACCCTTTACGTTTTTGGCTTTTTCATCAGATTGTTTGTGCAATTTTGCTCCAGGTTTTACACTAGCAGGCTTGTTTGAATTCAGCAAACCAGTGGCTGGTTTTTTAACATCCTTAACTAGAGACTTTGGTGTTTTTTTATCCTCACTTTTTACATCAGATTTGCTCTCTGACTTTGGTCTTTTAATTTGAGACTCTTTACTGGATAATTGCTGACGACTTCTAAGGCCAGTTTCTGGTTTCTTTGGATCTGACAGGTTTGCCTTTTCACTGCTTTTGTCTTTTACAGATTCCTTCCTTGAGAGCGGCTTAGAAGGTTTCGGCTTGACATTGTTATCTGAAGATTTCAGATTTGCTTCAACTTTTTGATCGTTTCCATTTAAACCTTTGGCTTTGTCTTCCACGCGAACAGGTCTTTCTCTTAAAGCACCGTTACTTGGCCGGGGTTCATTTTTCCCTGATCTGACACTGTCTGGACTCTCTGCAAGTCTGGGATTCTTATCTGATTTTGATGTTTCGAAATCCTGAGAGCACACAACAGGCCGCTTGAGAAAATCTAGGTGCTTGAGCTTCTCCAGACCATCCATTATCTTTGCTTGCGGTGTGGAGCCTGGGAAAAGAACTCTAATAATTTTCTCAACTGGGTTGGCAGGATGCCACACTAGCAAAGCACAAATGGAGACCAAGGAGGTCACTGGGCCATCCGAGCTCTTCGACTTAGAACAATTATCTGGCCAGCTTTGCATGAAAGACTCCAGCTCCTTGCTACGTTTGACTGGATTTAGGACGTAAAGTTCAAGACATCCTACTCCCATCTTTTGAAACAAAATAACAGGCTCTATTACACCACTTGAGTTGCGAAGAAGTGGTTCAGGTGTGATCTTTAACTTCTCTAAATGCTGCAAAGCAAGCGCAGCGAGATCACTGCTTCGTAGCATGTTAGGGTCACTCTGCAGTTTCTTCAGTCTGTTGGGAACATTGAGAAAGATCACGCCAAGCTCTGGAGATATTAGATTTTTCATCAATATATCTTTTTCTTGAGAGTCAATCTTGTTTTGATCAAGCTCGGCCACCTTCCGCTCCAGGAGGCTGTTAACCCCCGGAAGATTGTCTGTTCCGACATGTGTGAGCAACACAGAATCCACACGGTCCAAGTGTCGGACCAGCTTCCAGAAACAAGCACGTGGATCTGCACCACCATTAACCAAGACATTAAAGCCATTCACTGCAAAAAACGCACAGTCACCTCTTCCTCCAGGAAAGACATAACAGCACGGACGGCATAGTTTGAGGAATCCCACCGTGCCAGGAGGCTCCAGAAGATCAAATGGAGACTGTGGCTCTAAGAACTCTGAAAGATGGTCTGTAAAATCCTGAAGGCCTCCCATTTTGGGCAAGACCATCAGCGGATTCACCTTAATGTCCACAATATCATGTATGTTGTGTTTTCCCAGTACCGATGTTTTCCATTTTCCGTTTTTAGGACAGCTTAATGTAAGGTTGGCTTTCCCATGAGACATCACAACATTTAAAAGCGCCTGGATCTGTAAGAAAAAAAACAAGAATAATTCATGATTAAATAAGAAATCTATAAAGAATAGAATAGAAAGCCTTTATTGTCACTGTGCACATATACATGTACATTACACACATTTAATTCATGTATACTTTGCATTGTCTATGTCCACAGTGACAATAAAAGCTATTCTATTCTGTTCTATTCTATTGAAACACGTCATTAGTTTGATTCCACTGGAAAACATCAAAGTTGGAACAACTTTAAGAAAAAATTAATAAAACAAGTAATTAATTGGGATTAATAAGACCAACCTCTTCGTCTGAAAAGATCTGTGTGAAATCATTTGACGTAAACTGTCCGGTGTGAAGAACCAGGTCTCCAGATTCCTCCAGAGACTGTCCTGTGAGCACCAGAAGCTTGTGTCGAGATGTGCTTGATATCAAGTTGTGTACCTAAAATTAAAAAAAGAAATGCATCGTTAAATAAAAACAAAAAATTGTATAGGTTGCAGAGCAGAAACCTTTTACACACCTCTGAGTAAAGAGCCCCCTCAGATGGATTAACTACAATTTTGATGTCCAATCTCTCCGTACTGTACTCCAATATCCTTTGACCTGTGATAAAACACATCAAATAAATCTACCAGGAACTCAGCAGAGATAAGCAGCCATACATCTGTGGCCTATATATGCTGTGGAACTCCCTGTGAAGTGACATTAACCAATAAAAGTCAGGCAGTCCAAAGTCGACCAATTGTGGAACAAAAAAGAAAATCTCACAATGACCACAGCAGTGTTGTACAGTGCATATCATTTTAGGCATTACGTTTACATTTAATAATGCCTAGCCAAACATCTGTCTGTTTAAGTCTATAAAATAAGCTGGGTGCATCGGACCTCTATGTGCCTCTATATGTTTGCTCTTCTGTTCGGGTTTCCAGAAATTTGTTTCTGCAGTTTGTAGTAGTCAGAACATTTCAGAGCACTTCCTTCCTGTCTTTATTCTGTGTGTGCTGGAAAAAAAATTGAATAACACAGTACCGGCCAAATGGCACATGCTGTACGCTGAATATTTTATTTTTTAATAAAAAATATATATTAAAAAAATAATGGCTATATTTTTTTTCGAGAATTCTTAAGTGTTTCGTTCCGTTAAGGCTCAACTACAATTTCATCTTTGTTCTTTCACAATTTCGCATCCCACAAATTCATCATGTGCTAAAAAAAAAGTCCCATCAGGAATCTTTTGGAAAAAATAGGCATGAAAATGTGCTTTTTAAATTACCATCTGTCTTTTAACTTCACTGAAGATTTTTTTTATTTGATTATTTTGTTTATTGCCATTTTAGCTTCTGAGGTCATTTCATGGCATGCTGGCATACAAAATTTTAAATAAGAAACGTTTATACATACCAATATAAAACATTTCGTCGAGATAAGATTAAAAAACATTTCTAGGAAAACACATACATTAGCGTGATAATGTAATAATTAATAAACACATAGAAATAGGTCTTTCAATGTCTCTTGGTTATAAAAACAGGGCACTCTAAGAATGTGTTTGACTTTTAAACCCCCTTTATTTATGTTGGCATCGTGGGGGCTTCTTCTCCAACAAGCAAATGTCCATGAGTTAATCTGGTGTGACTGATGCATCTTGAGTACACAACTTCTTCATGTCTTGATTTAAAGAATACGTATTTATATGTTGTATTTCAAATAGTTTGTTTTCAACACAGAAGATGTTTTATTAAAGAAGCCATGCTTTACCTCTCACATCTTTGGCTTGGTAAGACGAGTGCTGAGCAACAAAGAGATTAAGATGCTCATCCAAGTTACACACGGTCAAGTCCACATCCCACGCTCGAATACCTGGATTTGGGCACGAAAACACATGAAATATTGACCAGCAGTCGACCAAACACTCTAGACATTGTGTTGTTCTGTATTCAAAACAAAGTGAATCCAAAGCTGGAGAAACAGCCTTGGAGCAAAAGAGCTGCAGTCAGCATGACACCAAAACATCATGTGATGCACAATGTGGCTTTGAAATAAAAATGAAGAAATGATTGTCTGGCCCAACCTAAATTTAAGTGTGTGTGTGTGTGTGTGTGTGTGTGTGTGTGTGTGTGTGTGTGTGCGTGCGTTTAAACTGGTTCAACCAGAACTGGCCTTCTTCCAAAACAACAATACATATTTCTGCTATACTAAAAATGTACATTAAGATGTTTCATCACTGGCACGCACACGTTTCCATCATTACAAGCATGAAAATAATCTCATGTGGATTTTAATTGGATTGAAGTGTGAAAATGCTGTTCAAATAGCGTCATTTAACCCTTATGTGGTGTTCTGTTACTCTGCCAGTGTTTATGCGTCAACAACATAATAAAACAATATTTCATAATAAAACAAACAAAACACATCAACCACAATTTGATGTTTTGTTCATACCATCTTATACACTAAACATGAGGCACATTTACTGTGTGTGTTATAAACACCCTCAGTAACCACAGAGTGAAGGTATACAAGACCTACTATTTCCACTTTATTTTTTTGCCACCGGTCTTGTGGACCCCGAACACCCTGTACATTATGTAAATGCGAAGGGTGGGTGTACAATTTGTGGTCAATGAAAATATGTTAAGATAAATGTTCTTCGCAGTGAATGAGCCAAAGCCATTGAATATCAGGCTGAAAAAATTGTTTCATTTTTATTTCGATGTAATCTGAAAACGAGTCCCACAGACCACCACTCAAGGCTTAAATACAAATGTTCCAATCCTTTAAAAGACAATTTAAACTGTATAGAGCAGGGTTCGTGTCATCTCAAGTTACATTTATAGATGACAACTAGTGTGTTTATCAAGAATGAGACGATCTCGAGTAGGTGTGACGACCTGAGCGCGCGCGCGCGGTAAGAAGCGACATAACGAACGCGTTAGAAAGTATGACACGGTGTAAATAATGCACAGGCGAGGCGCACAGAGAATATTTCATTTGCCTTCTCCCGGGTGCCTGCGCATTGCAGTGTAACACACAATAGGTCTCGAGGAAACATCTGGATTACGTGTCTAACGTGGTGGGGTGTGTATGTGAGTGTGTGTGTGTGCGTGTGTGTGTGGACCCACAACGATCGTGTGGTATCCGTAATAACGCTTAGATCTGACCACCACGCGTCTTTAAACCAGGGACACACACAGTCAGACTCCTCGCAACATGTGAGGAACAGTGTGGGCTAATCTGGCATTACCGGAACAGTAACGAGAAGCACAAATGTTCTACAGCTAAAAGAGAAATATTTTTAAAGTACCTCGTTCAATCTCCGCCACTATATGGTCCAACATGTGCTGACGACAGAGCGCGCCGATGGCGAGCACAAACGAGTATTTGTCATTGTTGAAGCCGGGATGGGCTGTAAGGTCTTCTGATAGCATCGCTGCCGTTAGACCGGACGCCATGTTGGATCTAGTTATTCCTATGATGTCATACACAAACAAGCACGCGGGCGGATGGTTTGAATGAACCTCCAACGACCCAATCGAATCGATTAGTGGTACTTGGGTGGGGTGTGTGTGCATGTGGCGCTATTCTCAGATTTATTATAAGTTTACTTTTTTGTTGAGGATGATTTCTTTCAAAATACTAGTACAGATCATACATATTCTATTACAGCAGAGTACATTAATTATTACATTAATTCATTCTATTACATTTCATTTAGTGGTCTTCCAAATTAACCAGAACATTTCTAATAATACATTACGTTTACACTTAAATGTATATTTTTTATTTAATAATAACAAGTACAGTATTACACACAGTTCTATAAAGTACGGTTGAGTTTGCATAACACAAGAGGGCGCTATTTCACAATACGTACTACATTCACTTCTTATGGTTTTGGAACGAATATAAAAACTCACACTCAAAACATTAGTTTAAAGCGAGAAAGCACAGTTTCTTAAAATGTGTGGAACTTTTATATTCTTTAGTAATAAATTATAATACATTATAAATACGTATGCTATTGACGTATATAATTTAGGGAAATCAGAATCTAATGCAACGTTTTATGATTTTATGATCGGAAACAGGAAAATTAAAATTTACTACTGTTTATTGTTTTTTATTATTATTATTATTGCAAGTTAATATGTGGAGGAATAGCCACGAAGCGGTTTAAGGTATCACATCAATTAATTTATGAAATTATTAAAAAATTTAATATAATTTAATTTTTAATCCAGAGTACATACCTAATAGTATAAATGCCATTGAGGGGGAAGAAGACATGCGTTTTCAGTTGTTTATTATTCAACTGATGTAATCACAACCCTTCAGAAAAATCATGCATGCAAATTGATACAAAACAATCAAACGTGTTTCGATTCCCGTCACATATTGTGGCACATTCTCACTTTCTGGTGTTATTTAAAGTGTAGGTGTCAAGGCTCAAGGTGGATCTGATAATCTCCGAAACCAACGACGGTCCCTTTATCCGGATCTATAGTTATTAGTTTTGACGCAATCACTCAATGGTTGATTATCTTTGTGATTGTGATCACTTGCCCGCGCGTGTCCCACTGGTTGGCGCCACTGCCACGCGACAGCAGACCACTAGAGGGAGACCTCTGCCGTTCTCTTTACTTTATTTTGAGTAAAATGTTGTTGACTTGCTTTGTGCAAAGAACGTCTTAATAATTTTCAAAAGCACATTCAAAACATCTTAGATAAATGTCTGTAGCTCTCAACATGCATATTATTTTATGCATTTATTCACTACATATATTTTGCTAGTATTATTTGAATTCATCAAATAAGAACGACGTTGCAAAACCTTTTATCCAATTTGTAGTAGTAGTATTACGATCAATACAATTATTTAAGTATTTAATTATTTGATTTCCATTCACTTTCGATCTACATCCAACATTTATATTATTTAGTCTCTTATACGGTTTTATTACTATACCAAACTACCCCCTGATCGCGTCTTGCACAGAGACAACCACCTTTGACAATGTTTTAAAACAAAAGGAGATTCCATAGAAACCTCCAGGCTAATTAGCATGGGGTTTCGGCAGCAGTTTCAACCACGCCCACTTCGCGACTCGCTATAAAAGCTGCAGTTCCCATTTGTTCGAGTCAAACGAGCAGAAACTGCGTACGGGCGAGGAATAACCGCACACTGCCGAAGAAATAGCAATAAAACCCAATCACACGGTGGATTATTAACGTCGTCAAGAATCGAAACCTTTCGGAATTTCCTTTTATCTGAGGGATTTTCACTTTCTGGATTATAGCAGAATTCAAAGACAACATGACTCTGGAAGAAGTTGTTGGATGCAACAGCACCGACAGAAAGTGAGTATAATCAACTAGTTATCTAGCCTTGACGATCGGAGCGAGGTAGTTGGGGTTTTTGCTAAACAAGATGTTTTTTTTCTTGAAGAATGGAGACTGTGAGTGAAGCTCTGGAAGAGCTGCTGATGGCTGCACAGCGGCAGAACTGTCTGACAGTCGGGGTCTACGAGTCTGCACAACTCATGAATGTGTAAGTCGAGTTTACTCACAACACTCGTTATAGTCGTATCAAAATCGATAGTCGTGATCCATAAACATCAAAGTTCGCCAAACTAAGCTTGTCTCCATGGCTGATTCCACAGAGACCCCGACAGCGTCGTGCTGTGCGTTTTGGCGACCGACGAGGAGGACGAGGGTGACGTTGCCCTGCAGATCCACTTCACGCTGATCCAGGCCTTCTGCTGTGACATCGACATCAACATTCTCCGTGTCTCCGGCATGAGGCGCCTGGCACAGGTCCTGGGCGAACCGCTTTCCACTGACAGCAACGCAAACGAATCCAGAGACCTCCACTGCATACTTGTAACTGTGAGTATTTCTTTGGCATTTGTTCCATCATGGTTCATTTTGCACGTGATCTGGTTGATGACGCAAAATATCTCCTCTCAGAACCCACAAGCTGAACATCTGAAGCTGAACGAGGTTGGAAGCTACTGCAAGGAAAGCCGTTGTAGGAACCAGTGGGTGCCTTCCATCGCCTTGCAGGAACGCTGAGGAACTGTTCAGTGGGAGTTTCAAGAAGTCTTGATGGCGTCCTCCTGCAGTGAGGACACGCTCATCAATTTGCATGGACATTCTAATGGTCCACTATCGAAGATCCCACTTCCATGTTCAAGGAATTCTAGGGATCCGAGGGTTCTGCAGACGTTGGCCTGTGTTCTTCAGGCTGCGTGATGGGTGTTATTGTCCTTCGAGAAGGACTGAAGAAGCACCAGGGTGGTCTCGGGACCGTGTCTGTGCCTATGAAGGGCTGAGACACTTGGGGATATTTTCAGAAGGCAGCGAATTGCTCCATGAGAGGAGCGAATGACAAAGAACAACACAGGAATGAAATGTGACGTATACATGCAAATGTCTATGGAGGAGAAGAGGGAGTTTCTTTATTGTTATTTATGGACTGAGTTTGCCTTAATTGATTAATTTAAATCATGAATGAAATTTATGATGAATTAATTTATACACAACACTGATGTCATGTTAAATAATATATTTGGTTATTTATACATCTTACATTGTTTACTTTGTTTCTCATGAATAAACTAAAGTTTAACAGTTTAAAAATACTGTCTGTGTTTGTTTGCTTGTGATTATAGTGCACGTTCAACAGGAACTGGAGTTTAATTCTACCAACTTCCTTGTTAGACAGCCTGCTTCAATATTATAAATATTTCAAAAGGACAATAAGGAAGACACACATTTAAAAGGGCGGTAAAGCGTGTTGGTTAACATTTTTTTCCAAAATACTGTCCCAGGTTATTACCTACATTGTAAATCATACGTCCTGGAAGTTTAGGAAAGTATGAAGCTCGTTATCTGATTTTCAAACAGAGTTTGTTTGCAACAGATGTGTAATGTACATAAGAGCCTAGACATTGTGCTGCCAGTGCCATTTAATGATCTTTCACACATGGAGATGCAGACAGTTTCTTGCAAATTAGAGCATCTGTTAAATAAAATATG
Source organism: Paedocypris carbunculus (assembly GCA_028128575.1). Classification (NCBI taxonomy): domain Eukaryota; kingdom Metazoa; phylum Chordata; class Actinopteri; order Cypriniformes; genus Paedocypris; species Paedocypris carbunculus. The sequence goes on along the minus strand of SOMO01000182.1, from coordinate 106,122 downwards.
CGATTATAACATTCAGCAGATGCAAAAAAAATGATGGCATGTGTCTGTCAAATTGCCCCTGTCTAGTTCCACATTAATATCCAAAAATAATTCATTATAATCTCAGACTACTTTTCAATAATTTTACCAATAATTCTTCTTTACCAACAAAGAATCCCAGCATTATTGCGCACATGATTTTGTACTCCAAAGAGCATAGCTATGATTTAATGGCCACTGGAATATTAATATAGTCAAACAGGAGATGTGTAGCTGCTTGTGCACAACAGCCTCAGATTAAACAGCTTTGCTGAACATAACCAAACTCTCCAGATTTCTAAATATATACCCAATTGGAGCAGAATTTGGCCCCGACTTTGCTGACCTTTTCTCTGGCCGCTGTGAAAGGTCAGGCTGTCTGCAGGCCATAGTAAACACACAGGAGGGGGCTGCCCAGATCAAATAGCTTGTGATCATGCAATTTACTTTCCAGACAGCTGAATAGACTACATTTAAAGGCCTGGACTAAATGTGTGGGCCCACAGCATCCCCATCATCTGGGTGTGCGGCGGCCTGACTCACGGCGCTGAGAATCCACCAGACTTCCACGTGGAGCTGAGGAGTAAGAAGTGAATAATATAATGCAGATGACTCAGTGCAGTCCACGCGCTCTCCGCACTCACACTAGTGTTTCCCTGAGAACACAGTGTACAGAAGAGCACGTGTGTGTCCTCACAAAAGAGGAATTGTTCATCCTGGCTGGAACAAGACGAGGTCTGTGGAGCAGTGACGGGATAAAAGTCAGTGAGCAATAATCTGTCACTTAATGAAGTCATCCTCAGGGACTATTGTTGACAGATAGATGCGTCTTCTTCTCAAAAACAAGGGCTGGACCTTGTGCACAAAGCCAACGTTGATGCAGACAGACGTGACTAAAGTATGGTGCGTACCCTGGGCGGCTGCTGCGCACTTCAGGCCTGCGCTGACGTCAAGCCAGAGGGAGAAAATAGAAGAAAAACAGGAACAGAAGGCTCTTATTTCCATGGCAGCCACTGCATGGCAATTTAGCGGCGATGCTTTCTATACTGAGGTAACTGTCGGGCTATGAATAGTTCGACTGCGCGCGCTATTCTTAGCCGAGGATCTATCTTGGAGCGCGCCAGTGACTCAAACATTCACTGAATGGTAAAAGTGGACCCAGCGGTTTCTTTTCTGCAGTTCTACACCAGAACGCTTAGAAATAGTGTTTACATTCTATTTCGAGGGATGGAAAAAACGCAACATTTGCAGACGCTCTGGTTTGATGACTGCCGCCCTTACGAGGTTCTGAAGGGGCACGCGGGGAAACCCAGTCATGTGCCGACTGGGTCATCCCTATTCTCTCGGACACGAGATAATGAGCTCATGTGCTCTGGTGAGCTGAGGTCAAAGGTCACACTAAATAAAACCCTCTCATCACAGAGTTCTTTATATAGCCACTTTTGTCCAGTAGAACAGGGTCACGTGTCACCCGACGGTCACATGGTTCGGGGTCGAGGGTCTGACTGTTTCAACAGTTTGTAACTATAGTTTTTTTGTTAGTTTGTTTTTCTTTTACACACTAAATTAACAGATGTAATTACTGGTATTTATTAGTTCAGTTAAATTTAATACAATTAATTATTTTACAATTATGTTTAAACAGCTCATTCAAATTCAATCCAACGACACATAAAATAATTGCAAAAAAAAAAAAAAAACGAAACAAAATATAAAAACTGTAAAATTGAAGTTAAAAGTTTAAAAGGCAGTTTTGGAAATATTGAACGGCAAACTGACGAGAAACTGTACAGAACACAGAATAGCTTCATTTATCAGTTTACTTGCACGAAGATTAATATTACTGAAATGGAAACTAAAATCTGCAACAACGTCTATAAGCTTAATGAGAGACATAATGAAACACCTGGAAATAGAGAAAATAAGATTCTCCTTGAAACAAAAACAGAACATAGACTGGCACACAAGACCTGGCAACCTTTTATTGATTATTTCAAATCTCAAAAGTGTTAACTGATTGAATGTACAAAGGATGTCTATAAGTGAACCTGTATATGAACATATATATATGCAAGTATGTACATATTCATAAGATAATATAACAAATGTAATCATCTCACATTGATTTTATTAAAACA